>CM055125.1:349632585-349870890 GCA_029206835.1 Rana muscosa | reverse complement strand
AACAGCCCCCCCCATGTAATGTCACAGCCCCCCCATGTACCACGCACACAGCCCCCCCATGTACCACGCACACAGCCCCCCCATGTACCACGCACACAGCCCCCCCATGTACCACGCACACAGCCCCCCATGTAATGTCACAGCCCCCCCATGTACCACGCACACAGCCCCCCCCCATGTAATGTCACAGCCCCCCCATGTACCACGCACACAGCCCCCCCCATGTAATGTCACAGCCCCCCCATGTACCACGCACACAGCCCCCCCCCATGTAATGTCACAGCCCCCCCATGTACCACGCACACAGCCCCCCCCATGTAATGTCACAACCCCCCCATGTACCACGCACACAGCCCCCCATGTAATGTCACAGCCCCCCCATGTACCACGCACACAGCCCCCAGTAATGTCACAGCCCCCCCCATGTACCACGCACACAGCCCCCATGTAATGTCACAGCCCCCCATGTACCACGCACACAGCCCCCCCCATGTAATGTCACAGCCCCCCCATGTACCACGCACACAGCCCCCCCCCATGTAATGTCACAGCCCCCCCATGTACCACGCACACAGCCCCCCCATGTACCACGCACACAGCCCCCCCCATGTAATGTCACAGCCCCCCCATGTACCACGCACACAGCCCCCCCCATGTAATGTCACAGCCCCCCCATGTACCACGACACAGCCCCCCCATGTCCACGCACACAGCCCCCCCCCCATGTAATGTCACAGCCCCCCCATGTACCACGCACACAGCCCCCCCCCATGTAATGTCACAGCCCCCCCCATGTACCACGCACACAGCCCCCCCCATGTAATGTCACAGCCCCCCCATGTACCACGCACACAGCCCCCCCCCCCATGTAATGTCACAGCCCCCCCATGTACCACGCCCACAGCCCCCCCATGTAATGTCACAGCCCCCCCATGTACCACGCACACAGCCCCCCCATGTAATGTCACAGACCCCCCATTGTACCACACACACAGCCCCCCCCCCCCATGTAATGTCACAGCCCCCCCATGTACCACGCACACAGCCCCCCACCCATGTAATGTCACAGCCCCCCCATGTACCACGCACAACAGCCCCCCCATGTAATGTCACAGCCCCCCCATGTACCACGCACACAGCCCCCCCATGTAATGTCACAGCCCCCCATGTACCACGCAACACAGCCCCCCCCATGTAATGTCACAGCCCCCCATGTACCACGCACACAGCCCCCCCATGTAATGTCACAGCCCCCCCCATACCACGCACACAGCCCCCCCATGTAATGTCACAGCCCCCCCATGTACCACGCACACAGCCTCCCCATGTAATGTCACAGCCCCCCATGTACCACGCACACAGCCCCCCCCCATGTAATGTCACAGCCCCCCCATGTACCACGCACACAGCCCCCCCCATGTAATGTCACAGCCCCCCCATGTACCACGCACACAGCCCCCCCATGTACCACGCACACAGCCCCCCCCATGTACCCACGCACACAGCCACCCCCCCATGTAATGTCACAGCCCCCCCCATGTACCACGCACACAGCCCCCCCATGTAATGTCACAGCCCCCCCATGTACACGCACACAGCCCCCCCGTAATGTCAGCCCCCCCCATGTACCACGCACACAGCCCCCCCATGTAATGTCACAGCCCCCCCATGTACCACGCACACGCCCCCCCATGTAATGTCACAGCCCCCCATGTACCACGCACACAGCCCCCCCATGTACCCCACACACAGCCCCCCCATGTAATGTCACAGCCCCCCATGTACCACGCACACAGCCCCCCCATACCACGCACACAGCCCCCCCATATAATGTCACAGCCCCCCCATGTAATGTCACAGCCCCCCATGTACCACGCACACAGCCCCCCATGTAATGTCACAGCCCCCCATGTACCACGCACACAGCCCCCCATGTAATGTCACAGCCCCCCCATGTACCACACACACAGCCCCCCCATGTAATGTCACAGCCCCCATGTACCACGCACACAGCCCCCCATGTACCACGCACATAGCCCCCCCATGTAATGTCACAGCCCCCCATGTACCACACACACAGCCCCCCCCCATGTAATGTCACAGCCCCCATATACCACGCACACAGCCCCCCCATGTACCACGCACATAGCCCCCCATGTAATGTCACAGCCCCCCATGTACCACGCACATAGCCCCCCCCATGTAATGTCACAGCACCCATGTAACACGCACACAGCCCCCCCATGTACCACGCACACAGCCCCCCCATGTAATGTCACAGACCCCCCCCCCATGTACCACGCACACAGCCCCCCCATGTAATCTCACAGCCCCCCATGTAATGTCACAGCCTCCATGTAAAACGCACACAGCCCCCCCCATGTAATGTCACAGCACCCATGTAACACGCACACAGCCCCCCCATGTACCACGCACACAGCCCCCCCTCATGTAATGTCACAGCCCCCCCATGTAATGTCACAGCCCCATGTACCACGCACACAGCCCCCCCGTAATGTCACAGCCCCCCCCATGTACCACGCACACAGCCCCCCCATGTAATGTCACAGTCCCCCCATGTACCACACACACAGCCCCCCCCCATGTAATGTCATCAGCCCCCCCCATGTACCACGCACACAGCCCCCCCCCATGTAATGTCACAGCCCCCCCATGTACCACGCACACAGCCCCCCCCCCATGTAATGTCACAGCCCCCCCATGTACCACGCACACAGCCCCCCCCATGTAATGTCACAGCCCCCCATGTACCACGCAAACAGGCCCCCCCCATGTAATGTCACAGCCCCCCATGTACCACGCACACAGCCCCCCCCCATGTAATGTCACAGCCCCCCATGTACCACGCACACAGCGCCCCCCCCATGTAATGTCACAGCCCCCCCATGTACCACGCACACAGCCCCCCCCATGTAATGTCACAGGCCCCCCATGTACCACGCACACAGCCCCCCCCCATGTACTGTCACAGCCCCCCCCATGTACCCACGCACACAGCCCCCCCATATGTACTGTCACAGCCCCCCCATGTACCACGCACACAGCATATGTACTGTCACAGCCCCCCCCATATGTACTGTCACAGCCCCCCCCCATGTACCACGCACACAGCCCCCCCCCATGTAATGTCACAGCCCCCCCCATGTACCACGCACACAGCCCCCCCCATGTAATGTCACAGCCCCCCCCATGTACCACGCACACAGCCCCCCCCCATGTAATGTCACAGCCCCCCCATGTACCACGCACACAGCCCCCCCCATGTAATGTCACAGCCCCCCCATGTACCACGCACACAGCCCCCCCATGTAATGTCACAGCCCCCCCATGTACCACGCACACAGCCCCCCCCCCATGTAATGTCACAGCCCCCCCCATGTACCACGCACACAGCCCCCCCATGTAATGTCACAGCCCCCCCATGTACCACGCACACAGCCCCCCCCCCATGTAATGTCACAGCCCCCCCATGTACCACGCACACAGCCCCCCCCATGTAATGTCACAACCCCCCCCATGTACCACGCACACAGCCCCCCCATGTAATGTCACAGCCCCCCCATGTACCACGCACACAGCCCCCCCCATGTAATGTCACAGCCCCCCATGTACCACGCACACAGCCCCCCCCATGTAATGTCACAGCCCCCCCATGTACCACGCACACAGCCCCCCCATGTAATGTCACAGCCCCCCCATGTACCACGCACACAGCCCCCCCCATGTAATGTCACAGCCCCCCCATGTACCACGCACACAGCCCCCCCCATGTAATGTCACAGCCCCCCCATGTACCACGCACACAGCCCCCCCATGTAATGTCACAGCCCCCCCATGTACCACGCACACAGCCCCCCCCCCATGTAATGTCACAGCCCCCCCATGTACCACGCACACAGCCCCCCCCCATGTACCACGCACACAGCCCCCCCCCCCCATGTAATGTCACAGCCCCCCCATGTACCACGCACACAGCCCCCCCCCATGTAATGTCACAGCCCCCCCATGTACCACACACACAGCCCCCCCCCCATGTAATGTCACAGCCCCCCCATGTACCACGCACACAGCCCCCCCCCATGTAATGTCACAGCCCCCCCATGTACCACGCACACAGCCCCCCCATGTAATGTCACAGCCCCCCCATGTACCACACACACAGCCCCCCCCCCATGTAATGTCACAGCCCCCCCATGTACCACGCACACAGCCCCCCCCCCATGTAATGTCACAGCCCCCCCATGTACCACGCACACAGCCCCCCATGTAATGTCACAGCCCCCCATGTACCACGCACACAGCCCCCCCATGTAATGTCACAGCCCCCCATGTACCACGCACACAGCCCCCCATGTAATGTCACAGCCCCCCCATACCACGCACACAGCCTCCCCCATGTAATGTCACAGCCCCCCCATGTACCACGCACACAGCCCCCCCCATGTACCACGCACACAGCCCCCCATGTAATGTCACAGCCCCCCATGTACCACGCACACAGCCCCCCCCATGTAATGTCACAGCCCCCCATGTACCACGCACACAGCCCCCCATGTAATGTCACAGCCCCCCCATATACCACGCACACAGCCCCCCATGTAATGTCACAGCCCCCCCATGTACCACGCACACAGCCCCCCCCATGTAATGTCACAGCCCCCCATGTACCACGCACACAGCCCCCCATGTAATGTCACAGCCCCCCCATACCACGCACACAGCCTCCCCCATGTAATGTCACAGCCCCCCCATGTACCACGCACACAGCCCCCCCCATGTAATGTCACAGCCCCCCCATGTACCACGCACACAGCCCCCCATGTAATGTCACAGCCCCCCATGTACCACGCACACAGCCCCCCCCATGTAATGTCACAGCCCCCCATGTACCACGCACACAGCCCCCCATGTAATGTCACAGCCCCCCCATGTACCACGCACACAGCCCCCCCCCATGTAATGTCACAGCCCCCCCATGTACCACGCACACAGCCCCCCCCCCCATGTAATGTCACAGCCCCCCCATGTACCACGCACACAGCCCCCCCATGTAATGTCACAGCCCCCCCATGTACCACACACACAGCCCCCCCCCCCATGTAATGTCACAGCCCCCCCATGTACCACGCACACAGCCCCCCCCCATGTAATGTCACAGCCCCCCCATGTACCACGCACACAGCCCCCCATGTAATGTCACAGCCCCCCATGTACCACGCACACAGCCCCCCCCATGTAATGTCACAGCCCCCATGTACCACGCACACAGCCCCCCATGTAATGTCACAGCCCCCCCATACCACGCACACAGCCTCCCCCATGTAATGTCACAGCCCCCCCATGTACCACGCACACAGCCCCCCCCCATGTAATGTCACAGCCCCCCCATGTACCACGCACACAGCCCCCCATGTAATGTCACAGCCCCCCATGTACCACGCACACAGCCCCCCCCATGTAATGTCACAGCCCCCCATGTACCACGCACACAGCCCCCCATGTAATGTCACAGCCCCCCCATACCACGCACACAGCCCCCCATGTAATGTCACAGCCCCCCATGTACCACGCACACAGCCCCCCCCATGTAATGTCACAGCCCCCCATGTACCACGCACACAGCCCCCCATGTAATGTCACAGCCCCCCCATACCACGCACACAGCCTCCCCCATGTAATGTCACAGCCCCCCCATGTACCACGCACACAGCCCCCCCCATGTAATGTCACAGCCCCCCCATGTACCACGCACACAGCCCCCCATGTAATGTCACAGCCCCCCATGTACCACGCACACAGCCCCCCCATGTAATGTCACAGCCCCCCATGTACCACGCACACAGCCCCCCATGTAATGTCACAGCCCCCCCATACCACGCACACAGCCCCCCATGTAATATCACAGCCCCCCATGTACCACGCACACAGCCTCCCCCATGTAATGTCACAGCCCCCCCATGTACCACGCACACAGCCCCCCCCCATGTAATGTCACAGCCCCCCCATGTACCACGCACACAGCCCCCCCCATGTACCACGCACACAGCCCCCCCCATGTACCACGCACACAGCCCCCCCATGTAATGTCACAGCCCCCCCCATGTAATGTCACAGCCCCCCCATGTACCACGCACACAGCCCCCCCATGTAATGTCACAGCCCCCCCATGTAATGTCACAGCCCCCCATGTACCACGCACACAGCCCCCCCCCATGTAATGTCACCCCCATGTACCACGCACACAGCCCCCCCATGTAATGTCACAGCCCCATGTACCACGCACACAGCCCCCCCATGTACCACGCACACAGCCCCCCATGTAATGTCACAGCCCCCATGTACCACGCACACAGCCCCTCATGTAATGTCACAGCCCCCATGTACCACGCACACAGCCCCTCATGTAATGTCACAGCCCCCATGTACCACGCACACAGCCCCTCATGTAATGTCACAGCCCCCATGTACCACACACAGCCCCTCATGTAATGTCACAGCCCCCATGTACCACACACACAGCCCCTCATGTAATGTCACAGCCCCCATGTACCACGCACACAGCCCCCCCATGTAATGTCACAGCCCCCATGTACCACGCACACAGCCCCCCCATGTAATGTCACAGCCCCCATGTACCACGCACACAGCCCCCCCATGTAATGTCACAGCCCCCATGTACCACGCACACAGCCCCCCCATGTAATGTCACAGCCCCCATGTACCACGCACACAGCCCCCCCCATGTAATGTCACAGCCCCCATGTACCACGCACACAGCCCCCCCATGTAATGTCACAGCCCCCATGTACCACGCACACAGCCCCCCCATTGTAATGTCACAGCCCCCATGTACCACGCACACAGCCCCCCCATTGTAATGTCACAGCCCCCATGTACCACGCACACAGCCCCCCCATTGTAATGTCACAGCCCCCATGTACCACGCACACAGCCCCCCCATTGTAATGTCACAGCCCCCATGTACCACGCACACAGCCCCCCCATTGTAATGTCACAGCCCCCATGTACCATGCACACAGCCCCCCCATTGTAATGTCATAGCCCCCATGTACCATGCACACAGCCCCCCCATTGTAATGTCACAGCCCCCCATGTACCACGCACACAGCCCCCCCATGTACCACGCACACAGCCCCCCCATGTACCACGCACACAGCCCCCCCATGTACCACACACACAGCCCCCCCATGTAACATGCACACAGCCCCCCAATGTAATGTCACAACCCCCCCAATGTAACACACACACAGCCCCCATGTACCACGCACACAGCCCCCCCATGTAACATGCACACAGCCCCCCCATGTAACATGGACACAGCCCCCCCATGTAACATGGACACAGCCCCCCCATGTAACATGGACACAGCCCCCATGTACCACGCACACAGCCCCCCAATGTAATGTCACAGCCCCCCATGAAACACGCACACAGCCCCCCATGTAACGTCAAAGCCCCTCATGTAACACGCAGCCCCCCACCCATGTAACAGTTGCGGTGTCAGCCCAACTTTCTATAGAATGGATATATCCAGAGAATCTCTGGCCACCTACCTGCTCTCCTCCTCCTCAGGCCTGTCTCTGCAGGTAAGTGTGGATGTCCATTGATTTCCAGGGACTACGCCCACCAACATTCCATCCTGGGAGGGGGGGGGCATATAATTTGCTCTCTGTATTATAAACAATCAACACTTTTTTTCCCTCTTTTGTCCCAACTCAAGGCTCTGGATCTCCTGCGGCCTCTTTGCAGCCACTTCCTGTCTCCATACACTCCAGTGATGATATTTTTCAGGGCGGGTTTCCTGATGGTGACACCAGAGGACAGTGTCTGTGTAATGTGTGTGTTGTAGTCACCCATCTGCCCCCCATGTAGGTGAAGCACATTGTAGAGGAATGGGGGAGGGGTCAGTGGGATAGTCTATGGTGGCTCAGAGCCGAGAAGACTTCATTGGGTGGTGGGGAGGAAACTGAACATTGTGGATCCCATCCCCCGGAGTCATCACCTCCACCTGAGACAATTCACATACACCTGGGGAAGGGGAGGGGTAAAAATAGGGGCTGACCTCCCCTCCTCCTGTATGGAGTGATCTTCTTTTGTCCCGGGTCCATTTCATCGAAAGCCATCTCCCCTCTATGACCGGGGGAATATTGTTGGGTCACCTGTTTCAGGAGGTGTGCGGCCTATACCAGGAGCCCTGCCCCCAGGTAAGTACTTACACCTGGCTCAGGGGGTGTGCGGCCTCTACCAGGAGCCCCGCCCCCAGGTAAGTACTTACACCTGGCTCAGGGGGTGTGCGGCCTCTACCAGGAGCTCTGCCTCCAGGTAAGTACTTACACCTGGCTCAGGGGGTGTGCGGCCTCTACACCTGGCTCAGGGGGTGTGCGGCCTATACCAGGAGCCCCGCCCCCAGGCAAGTACTTACACCTGGCTCAGGGGGTGTGCGGCTTCTACACCTGGCTCAGGGGGTGTGCGGCCTATACCAGGAGCCCCGCCCCCAGGCAAGTACTTACACCTGGCTCAGGGGGTGTGCGGCCTCTACCAGGAACTCCGCCCCCAGGTAAGTACTTACACCTGGCTCAGGGGGTGTGCGGCCTCTACCAGGAGCTCCGCCCCCAGGCAAGTACTTACACCTAGCTCAGGGGGTGTGCGGCCTATACCAGGAGCCCCGCCCCCAGGCAAGTACACCTGGCTCAGGGGGTGTGCGGCCTCTACCAGGAGCCCCGCCCCCAGGCAAGTACTTACACCTGGCTCAGGGGGTGTGCGGCCTCTACCAGGAGCCCCGCCCCGCCCCCAGGCAAGTACTTACACCTGGCTCAGGGGGTGTGCGGCCTCTACCAGGAACTCCGCCCCCAGGTACGTACTTACACCTGGCTCAGGGGGTGTGCGGCCTATACCAGGAGCCCCGCCCCAGGCAAGTACACCTGGCTCGGGGTGTGCGGCCTCTACCAGGAGCCCCGCCCCCAGGCAAGTACTTACACCTGGCTCAGGGGGTGTGTGGCCTCTACCAGGAACTCCGCCCCAGGTAAGTACTTACACCTGGCTCAGGGGGGTGTGCGGCCTCTACCAGGAGCTCCGCCCCCAGGCAAGTACTTACACCTGGCTCAGGGGGTGTGCGGCCTCTACCAGGAGCCCCGCCCCCAGGCAAGTACACCTGGCTCAGGGGGTGTGCGGCCTCTACCAGGAGCCCCGCCCCCAGGCAAGTACTTACACCTGGCTCAGGGGGTGTGCGGCCTATACCAGGAGCCTCGCCCCCAGGCAAGTACTTACAACTGGCTCAGGGAGTGTGCGGCCTCTACCAGGAGCTCCGCCCCCAGGTAAGTACTTACACCTGGCTCAGGGGGGGTGTGGCCTCTACCAGGAGCTCCGCCCCCAGGCAAGTACTTACACATGGCTAAGGGGGTGTGCAGCCTCTACCAGGAGCTCCGCCCCCAGGTAAGTACTTACACCTGGCTCAGGGGGGTGCGGCCTCTACACCTGGCTCAGGGGGTGTGCGGCCTCTACCAGGAGCTCCGCCTCCAGGTAAGTACTTACACCTGGCTCAGGGGGTGTGCGGCCTCTACTAGGATCTCCGCCCCCAGGTAAGTACTTACACCTGGCTCAGGGGGTGTGCAGCCTCTACACCTGGCTCAGGGGGTGTGCGGCCTCTACCAGGAGCCCCTCCCCCAGGTAAGTACTTACACCTGGCTCAGGGGGTGTGTGGCCTCTACCAGGAGATCCGCCCCCAGGTAAGTACTTACACCTGGCTCAGGGGGTGTGCGGCCTCTACACCTGGCTCAGGGGGTGTGCGGCCTCTACCAGGAGCCCCGCCTCCAGGTAAGTACTTACACCTGGCTCAGGGGGTGTGCGGCCTCTACCAGGAGCCCCGCCTCCAGGTAAGTACTTACACCTGGCTCAGGGGGTGTGCGGCCTCTACCAGGAGCCCCACCCCCAGGTAAGTACTTGCACCTGGCTCAGGAGGTGTGCGGCCTCTACCAGGAGCCCCGCCTCCAGGTAAGTACTTACACCTGGCTCAGGAGGTGTGTGGCCTCTACCAGGAGCCCCGCCCCCAGGCAAGTACTTACACCTGGCTCAGGGGGTGTGCGGCCTATACCAGGAGCCCCGCCCCCAGGTAAGTACTTACACCTGTCTTAGGGGGTGTGCGGCCTCTACCAGGAGCTCTGCCTCCAGGTAAGTACTTACACCTGGCTCAGGGGGTGTGCGGCCTCTACACCTGGCTCAGGGGGGGTGTGGCCTATACCAGGAGCCCCGCCCCCAGGCAAGTACTTACACCTGGCTCAGGGGGTGTGCGGCCTCTACACCTGGCTCAGGGGGTGTGCGGCCTATACCAGGAGCCCCGCCCCCAGGCAAGTACTTACACCTGGCTCAGGGGGTGTGCGGCCTCTACCAGGAACTCCGCCCCCAGGTAAGTACTTACACCTGGCTCAGGGGGTGTGCGGCCTCTACCAGGAGCTCCGCCCCCAGGCAAGTACTTACACCTAGCTCAGGGGGTGTGCGGCCTCTACCAGGAGCTCCACCCCCAGGCAAGTACACCTGGCTCAGGGGGTGTGCGGCCTCTACCAGGAGCCCCGCCCCCAGGCAAGTACTTACACCTGGTTTAGGGGGTGTGCGGCCTATACCAGGAGCCCCGCCCCCAGGCAAGTACTTACAACTGGCTCAGGGAGTGTGCGGCCTCTACCAGGAGCTCTGCCCCCAGGTAAGTACTTACACCTGGCTCAGGGGGGGGTGCAGCCTCTACACCTGGCTCAGGGGTTGTGCGGCCTCTACCAGGAGCTCCGCCTCCAGGTAAGTACTTACACCTTGCTCAGGGGGTGTGCGGCCTCTACCAGGAGCCCCGCCCTCAGGTAAGTACTTACACCTGGCTCAGGGGGTGTGCGGCCTATACCAGGAGCCCCGCCCCCAGGCAAGTACTTACACCTGGCTCAGGGGGTGTGTGGCCTCTACCAGGAGCTCCGCCCCCAGGTAAGTACTTACACCTGGCTCAGGGGGTGTGCGGCCTCTACCAGGAGCTCCGCCCCCAGGCAAGTACTTACACCTGGCTCAGGGGGTGTGCGGCCTCTACCAGGAGCTCCGCCCCCAGGCAAGTACTTACACCTGGCTCAGGGGGTGTGCGGCCTCTACCAGGAGCCCCGCCCCCAGGCAAGTACACCTGGCTCAGGGGGTGTGCGGCCTCTACCAGGAGTCCCGCCCCCAGGCAAGTATAGAACCAAAAACTCACCGTTTTGCGTGAGTGAGAAACTTGTATAGCGCTACAAATGCGAACTAAATCGCCTCAAGGCCCTTTTTTTATCCGGTGTTGTCCTGATCCTTCAGAAAAGGTGGGTCTTACGTTTTTCCTGAAGGCCCGATGGTTTTCTTCCATACGGATGTTGGTGGGTAGAGCGTTCCATAGCCATGGTCCTTGGACTGCGAATCTTCGTTCTCCTTTAGATTTGTAGCGGGACTTGGGGGTGTGGAGGAGGTTTTGGTTAGTTGATCGGAGAATGTGATTGGGTGTGTAGTGTTTTATTTTCTCACATAAATATTGAGGAGCGTTTCCTTGTGTGCATTTGTGGGTGAGGCAGAGGGTCTTGAATGTGACCCGATCCTTTACGGTTAGCCAATGAAGGGTCCTCAGGGGCGGGGTGATGGATTCCCAGGGTTTTTTCCCCGTTACCAGTCTGGCTGCCGTGTTCTGGACGACTTGTAGGCGAGAAATCTGGTACTTAGGTAGTCCTATGTAGAGGGAGTTTGCGTAGTCCAGTCGGGAGTTGATAATTGTTCCAACTACTACTGCTGTGTCCTCTTCCGGGATGAAGGGGATGAGTCTACGTAGCAGGCGGAGAAGGTGGTGAGATCCGCTGACTACTGATCATATTTGTGTATCCATCGACATCTCAGAGTCAAAGATGACTCAGAGACTTTTGACTTTGGTGCTCGGGGTGATGGTCTGTCCAAGGATGGAGGGGGGTGGGGGGTGATGGTCTGTCCAAGGATGGAGGGGGGTGGGGGGGGGTGATGGTCTGTCCAAGGATGGAGGGGGGTGGGGGGGTGATGGTCTGTCCAAGGATGGAGGGGGATGGGGGGTGATGGTCTGTCCAAGGATGGAGGGGGGTGGGGGGGTGATGGTCTGTCCAAGGATGGAGGGGGGTGGGGGGGTGATGGTCTGTCCAAGGATGGAGGGGGGTGATGGTCTGTCCAAGGATGGAGGGGGTGGGGGGGTGATGGTCTGTCCAAGGATGGAGGGGGGTGGGGGTGATGGTCTGTCCAAGGATGGAGGGGGGTGGGGGTGATGGTCTGTCCAAGGATGGATTCCCAGGGTTTTTTCCCCGTTACCAGTCTGGCTGCCGTGTTCTGGACGACTTGTAGGCGAGAAATCTGGTACTTAGGTAGTCCTATGTAGAGGGAGTTTGCGTAGTCCAGTCGGGAGTTGATAATTGTTCCAACTACTACTGCTGTGTCCTCTTCCGGGATGAAGGGGATGAGTCTACGTAGCAGGCGGAGAAGGTGGTGAGATCCGCTGACTACTGATCATATTTGTGTATCCATCGACATCTCAGAGTCAAAGATGACTCAGAGACTTTTGACTTTGGTGCTCGGGGTGATGGTCTGTCCAAGGATGGAGGGGGGTGGGTGGGTGATGGTCTGTCCAAGGATGGAGGGGGATGGGGGGTGATGGTCTGTCCAAGGATGGAGGGGGATGGGGGGTGATGGTCTGTCCAAGGATGGAGGGGGATGGGGGGTGATGGTCTGTCCAAGGATGGAGGGGTGTGGGGGGTGATGGTCTGTCCAAGGATGGAGGGGGGTGGGGGGGTGATGGTCTGTCCAAGGATGGGGGGGTGGGGGGTGATGGTCTGTCCAAGGATGGAGGGGGGTGGGTGGGTGATGGTCTGTCCAAGGATGGAGGGGGGTGGGTGGGTGATGGTCTGTCCAAGGATGGAGGGGGATGGGGGGTGATGGTCTGTCCAAGGATGGAGGGGGGTGGGGGTGATGGTCTGTCCAAGGATGGAGGGGGGTGGGGGTGATGGTCTGTCCAAGGATGGAGGGGGTGGGGGGTGATGGTCTGTCCAAGGATGGAGGGGGGTGGGGGGGGTGATGGTCTGTCCAAGGATGGAGGGGGGTGGGGGGGGTGATGGTCTGTCCAAGGATGGAGGGGGGTGGGTGGGTGATGGTCTGTCCAAGGATGGAGGGGGGTGGGTGGGTGATGGTCTGTCCAAGGATGGAGGGGGGTGGGGGTGATGGTCTGTCCAAGGATGGAGGGGGGTGGGGGTGATGGTCTGTCCAAGGATGGAGGGGGGTGGGGGTGATGGTCTGTCCAAGGATGGAGGGGGGTGGGGGGTGATGGTCTGTCCAAGGATGGAGGGGGGTGGGGGTGATGGTCTGTCCAAGAATGGAGGGGGGTGGGAGGGGTGATGGTCTGTCCAAGGATGGAGGGGGGTGATGGTCTGTCCAAGGATGGAGGGGGGTGGGGGGGTGATGGTCTGTCCAAGGATGGAGGGGGGTGGGGGTGATGGTCTGTCCAAGGATGGAGGGGGGTGGGGGGTGATGGTCTGTCCAAGGATGGAGGGGGGTGGGGGGGTGATGGTCTGTCCAAGGATGGAGGGGGGTGGGGGGGTGATGGTCTGTCCAAGGATGGAGGGGGGTGGGGGGGTGATGGTCTGTCCAAGGATGGAGGGGGGTGGGTGGGTGATGGTCTGTCCAAGGATGGAGGGGGGTGGGGGGTGATGGTCTGTCCAAGGATGGAGGGGGGTGGGGGGTGATGGTCTGTCCAAGGATGGAGGGGGTGGGGGGGTGATGGTCTGTCCAAGGATGGAGGGGGGTGGGGGGTGATGGTCTGTCCAAGGATGGAGGGGGGTGATGGTCTGTCCAAGGATGGAGGGGGTGGGGGGGTGATGGTCTGTCCAAGGATGGAGGGGGGTGGGGGGGTGATGGTCTGTCCAAGGATGGAGGGGGGTGGGGGGGTGATGGTCTGTCCAAGGATGGAGGGGGTGGGGGGTGATGGTCTGTCCAAGGATGGAGGGGGGTGGGGGTGATGGTCTGTCCAAGGTTGGAGGGGGATGGGGGTGATGGTCTGTCCAAGGATGGAGGGGGATGGGGGGTGATGGTCTATCCAAGGATGGAGGGGGGTGGGGGTGATGGTCTGTCCAAGGATGGAGGGGGGTGGGGGTGATGGTCTGTCCAAGGATGGAGGGGGGTGGGGGGTGATGGTCTGTCCAAGGATGGAGGGGGGTGGGGGGTGATGGTCTGTCCAAGGATGGAGGGGGTGGGGGGTGATGGTCTGTCCAAGGATGGTGGGGGGTGATGGTCTGTCCAAGGATGGAGGGGGGTGATGGTCTGTCCAAGGATGGAGGGGGGTGGGGGGTGATGGTCTGTCCAAGGATGGTGGGGGGTGTCCATGAAGTCTTGGCTTTTGTCTTTCGGTTTGCGTGGAGGAGAAGAAGTTCTGTTTTGGATCCATTTAGTTTGAGGGAACTCTCCGTCATCCAATCATCGATCAGTGTGAGGCAGTTTTCCAATCCGTGATATCAGTCTTTTTTGTTGGTGATGCAAAGATAAAGTTGAGTGTTGTCAGCGTAGGAGTGATAGAGCAGGTCCTGTTTGCTGATGATTTTGAGGAGTGGGCGGAGGTAGATGTTGAGGAGCACGGGCGATAGGGGTGATCCTTGACCCCCATATTCTGACACTTTTTCTTTCTACATGAAAATATGTTTATTTTTTTTGCTAGAAAATTACTAACAAAACCCAAATATTTTATATATAATTTTTATTGTTTTTTTATTTCAATTTTTTTTTTTTTTAAAGCAGAGGCCCTAGAGAATACATTGCGCAGTGGTTATTTTTCAAATGCAATTTTTGGGGGAAAAAAATATTTTAATGCAAAAAATGCACAATGGCGACAAGCGGCATACGTTTTGCTACCTATACCTATACATGTAATATTACTGTCACTCTGCCCGCTTGTGGTTGGATCTGGTATGACTCTCCTGTGTTACTATACATATATTATTACCGTCACTCTGCCTCCTTGTGGTTGGATCTGGTATGACTCTCCTGTGTTACTATACATATAATATTACCGTCACTCTGCCTCCTTGTGGATGGATCTGGTATGACTCTCCTGTGTTACTATACATATAATATTACCGTCACTCTGCCTCCTTGTGGTTGGATCTGGTATGACTCTCCTGTGTTACTATACATATAATATTACCGTCACTCTGCCTCCTTGTGGTTGGATCTGGTATGACTCTCCTGTGTTACTATACATATAATATTACCGTCACTCTGCCTCCTTGTGGATGGATCTGGTATGACTCTCCTGTGTTACTATACATATAATATTACCGTCACTCTGCCCCCTTGTGGTTGGATCTGGTATGACTCTCCTGTGTTACTATACATATAAAATTACAGTCACTCTGCCCCCTTGTGGTTGATCCTCGTATGACTCCCCTGTGTTACTATACATATAATATTACCGTCACTCTGCCCCCTTGTGGTTGATCCTCGTATGACTCCCCTGTGTTACTATACATATAATATTACCCTCACTCTGCCTCCTTGTGGTTGGATCTGGTATGACTCCCCTGTGTTACTATACATATAATATAGAAATAAATCACTCGAAGAGTGCAGATCCTCTATTTGGGACTTTGAATGGGGTTGCTGTTAAACCTCATAGATAAATATATTCCAAAAGTATTGTAAATATTTTATTGAAAAAGGTAAAAATATCACTATTATACATAATACATCACAAAAGGCAAAAAAGGAGGAACATAATGCACAGATGACAGTTGGTGGATAAGTTGTACACAATACATTAACCAATTCTATCGACGTAGGTATGACAATAGCAGACCCAACGTTTCGAGGTTATAAGGGGTAAACCTCTTCTTCAGGGGTGAAAAGTTATGTTGAGACAACAATTATATCTGTAATCAAAAAGAAAAAAACAGAGGTGGTAAAAACATTCCATGTACTATGTCTTATTGATATACCCAAAAACACATTTATCCAAAACTATATATATATATATATATATATATATAATATATATTAGAAGGTCTGAATACTAACCATAAACACATTGTGTGCACATTTATAACATCTGTAGCATCCATTAAAAAGAGAGGTGATCAAACTGCGCCCCCAGAACCAACAGGAGAGGCCGCAAAGGAAAAACAACAGCGCCTGAGAGATGGAGTGTATCCTACACACTGCAGTTCCACAAAAGGGCGTATCAGCACATCAAATGCCCCCCAGGCAAAAAGTGCAGCCTGTTCTATTAGGACGGGCCAATTGCCGCTCACTTCCCTATAATTATCAAGAAAGGAAAAAATATGATACAATGAATTTTATCTATAACTACCAAACAGTTTTTGTAGTTAAACAGGGATATCAGGAGGCCTTATTGCATATAAACATGGAGGAAGACCTACCTAAATATGTTTCACTGCCCAGAGTATAGCCACAGGGGAGATGGTTAAACTTAACATCAGAATGAAAGTTTAGTAGGAGTTGAGAGTTGAAAGGTATCTTGATATAGCGCAGTCTTACCCCGAAGGGTCCCGACGCGCTTACAAACACATACACATACTAGGGCCAATTTATAGACAGGATCTGATTAACCTACCAGCATGTCTTTGGAGTGTGGGAGGAAACCGGAGTACCCGGAGGAAACCCACGCAGGCACAGGGAGAACATGCAAACTCCAGGCAGATGGTGTCGTGTTTGGGATTTGAACCAGTGACCCTATTGCTGCTAGGTGAAAGTGCTAACCACTACACCACTGTGCTGCCCTAGTTCCCTCAGTACTTGTAACCCATGTCTGTTACGAATCTAAATAGACCAGAATGAATACAAAAGGGGATGAAGGATACTGACGTCCTTTAAAAGTCCCTGTGAATCACCATAGATGACAGCATCATGGCTTACCTGACTGTGCTTAAGCTTCCCATACATGGCTTGCTGCTGGCAGGAACAAATGAGTGCAGATACCTGCATTTTATATGTTTGACGTCCTATCATTAGGACCAGTCAAACAGGTGAGTGGGGCGGGGAGTCAGGCTTGATGTGCCGGGGGAACGCCCCCCAAATCCAGCGGCGCACCATCTGATGAGAGGGGAGAACACGGACAGGCTTCATAGGAGGATGCCGGTGGGCGTGGTTACGTCACGCCGCTACACATAGGAAGGGCAGGCAGTGTTGTGGAGAATTTTATGAAGATGTATTTAATATGTATTGTCATAGTGTCACCCAGTGTTAGTTCTCCCGCAACCCGCTCTAAAGAGCTGACTGGGGCAGTCTGACGCTGGTTGAGATAAACTTCCTGATTTGGAGAAGGGTGTTTGCGGAGTGAGGCCTCTCTGCAAACACATTATCGGTTTAGCGGATGTGTGCTCTTGTCGCCTCTGTGTCTGATCAACATGGAGGTGGTGACGTGAGCATACACCTGGGGATAAGCTCCCCTCATCAGGAACTGTGTTCATTGGTTATTGTATTGTTATTGTGTTGTTATTGTATTTCTTGTGTTGTCAACTCCTTATATGGACATTTCCTGTGTGGTGGGGACATCCTGTGATGTCCCCCCCAATGGAGGAGGTGATTGGCTGCTGCTGCCATCACTTCCTGTTCGAAAGATGTTTTGTGATAATAAAAGAGCCTGAGAGGGCGTCGGCAGTCAGTGTGATGCTGGGATGCCGAGATGATGAGAATATAGCAGTGTGATGATGCTTCTTGATTTGAATGAATGGGAATCTAATAGAAGGTAGGGCTGGGCGATTTTCCCCCCAAAAAAAATCTTTTTTTTTTTTCTTTTTTTTTTTATAAAAAAACTCGATTTACGATTCGATTTTTTTTTATTATATTAATTAAAGTGCATCAACAAACAAAATTGCAAAGGCAAACCCTTTCTCTAACTGCAAAGTCAGTGTGCAGTGTGCAACAAAGATTGTTAAACATCCAAATTATTAATACTGTATTTGGATTTAGCTAATAAAACAACAAAAAATCTTGAGGTTACTCTTAGTTGAATTGAACTGTGCCCGTGTCTCACTGTGCCCGTGCTTCAATCACTGTGCCCATACCTGATGCAGATTTTCATGGGATACGTATTTTACTGCTACACCGGCGGCCATTCCAGTATTCAAAAGCCGCGCCTCCTCCTCGTCTCTGATAGGCGGAACACTCGATTTCCCAGCATTCAGTGTTCCGCCTATCACAGACATCCGCTCATCCTCATAACACAGACGAGGATGAGAGGATGTCCGTGATAGGCTGAACACTGCCTGCTGTGAAATTGAGTGTTCTGCCTATCACAGATGACGAGGACTCGGGAGGCGCGGCTTTTGAACACTGCAATGGCTGCCGTCTGTCTGCATGACACGCTGTTCAGGTAGGCAGATGGCGGCTTGCGGTTAGTTAGTGTTACATTACATCTACTCGTGGCGGCTGCGGCGAGTAGATGTAATTGGGGTAACGCCGCCCAGTGCCATTCCGGATACGCCCCCTGCAGCCCTGCTACGGAAACTTTGAAGGAAAAAATAAATACATTTTTTTATTTTTTTTAAATCTAAAAAAATCGATTTTCTTCAAATCTGAATCGATTTGAACTCAAAACTCGATTTCAAGATTACAATCGATTTTTTTTCCCAGCCCTAATAGAAGGTGAGTGAATTTTAGCTTAAGATGCATTATTACATTAGGATGAAGTGTGTGCTCTGCATACAACCAATTTTGCCACAATAGCAGTGACTTTAAAGGACGTCAGTATCCTTCATCCCCTTTTGTATTCTTTCTGCTCTATTTAGATTCATAACAGACATTGGTTACAAGTACTGAGGGAACCTCCTACTAACTTTCATTCTGATGTTAAGTTTAACCATCTCCCCTGTGGCTATACTCTGGGCAGTGAAACATATTTAGGTAGGTCTTCCTCCATGTTTATATGCAATAAGGCCTCCAGATATCCCTGTTTAACTACAAAAACTGTTTGGTAGTTATAGATAAAATTCATTGTATCATATTTTTTCCTTTCTTGATAATTATAGGGACGTGAGCGGCAATTGGCCCGTCCCTAATTGAACAGGCTGCGCTTTTTGCCTGGGGGGCATTTGATGTGCTGATACGCCCTTTGTGGAACTGCAGTGTGTAGGATACACTCCATCTCTCAGGCGCTGTTGTTTTTCCTTTGCGGCCTCTCCTGTTGGTTGTGGGGGCGCAGTTTGATCACCTCTCTTTTTAATGGATGCTACAGATGTTATAAATGTGCACACAATGTGTTTATGGTTAGTATTCAGACCTTCTAATATATATATATATATATATATATATATATATATATATATATATATATATATTGTGACAGCAGGAAGGTAAAGTCACCTGGTTGCATCCAGGGGGGTAGATATATTTCGCCCAGATTCAGGCTTTACGCCGACTTATACAGCTAGGTGGAGAGTTGTATAAGCCCAGCTGAGACTAGTGGGCTCATTGATGACTCATACCTCTAGGGAGAGGGCTGGGCGTCGTGCAGACAGGGAGTTGATGAGGCCAGCTGAAGCTTGTCAGCTCATTTAGGCCTCTATAAAAAACTCCCAGATTCATTAGGTGTTAGCTCATGCCTGGAAGCAGACCTGTGTGGACTGTCTAGGGAGAGTGAACCCCTGTGCGGTGAGAGAAAGCCTGTGTGGCTATATTTTGCTTGGACATTTAAAACCAGGGACTAGGACAGCACTAGGCTGATCCCAGTCGTTAGTTAGGAAACCTGTAAGTTTAGTCAGAGGTCAAGTTGACCAGGATTTATTTTGTTTATGTTTTTTTTGCCTTGCTGTGTTTTTGTCACTGTAAATAGAAAATAAACCGCACCTTTTTGATTTTGAAAACCACAACCTCCGTCTGCTGGGCCTGTTTTGGGTGGGGAGCCCATCCCGGGGGTCACACATACCCGCTGCCGAGCTAGCCCCCTCACAGTTGGTGGAGAATGCGGGCAGTTTTTTTTTAAGCCAGCATGGAGGAGATACTGAAACAGCTGGCTCTAGCAAATGCCAATCAACAGCAGACAAATGCAGGTTTGCAAAGGAGCCTTGCAGCCCAGCAGCAAGCTCATCAACAGAGCCTTGCAACTTTACAACAGAGTCTGGAGGCTCAGCAACAAGCCCAACAGCAATCTGAGGCCCGCTTCATAGACCTGTTGCAGAAGCAAGAGCAGAGACTACAACAACAGATGGAAGCAGTAATGCAGCAACGTCCGCAGACCAGTGAGGAAAGCCGTCCCACTAATACCGCGTCCTTTGGGGTGAGTCGTTTATTGACAAAAATGACTGGAGAGGATGATCCAGAGGTATTTTTGACCACATTTGAAAGGACCGCTGAAAGAGAAAAGTGGCCTGAGGAGCAGTGGGCTGGACTAGTGGCTCCTCTGTTAACTGGTGAATCGCAGAAAGCTTACTATGACCTAGAGCCTAACCAAGCAAAAGACTATGTGATGCTAAAAGCTGGAATATTGGCAAGGCTGGGTGTCACCCTGGCTGTCCGGGCTCAGCGTGTGCATAACTGGACTTTCCAGCTTGGAAAACCCCCCAGGTCTCAAATGTATGATCTCATTCACCTGAGCAGAAAGTGGCTACAGCCAGAGACTTTGTCCGCACCAAAGATTGTGGAA
The DNA here is from genome assembly GCA_029206835.1 of Rana muscosa. NCBI lineage: Eukaryota > Metazoa > Chordata > Amphibia > Anura > Ranidae > Rana > Rana muscosa. The sequence continues at coordinate 349,850,207 of CM055125.1, read as the reverse complement.
CGTGTTGTAATGGATCGGTTTTTGAGAGCTCTTCCTACTGCCATCCAAAGGTGGGTAAGCCATGGAGACCCAGAGACGGCCGATGGTCTTGTGGATCGTGTGGAGAAATACTTGGCTACAGAGAACCTGACGGCCTCTTCCAGAGACACTCGGACTTTCCACCCTAAGACCAGACCATCCCCAGGGGCGGATAAGAGGATTCCAAGGGGTGAGGGTGGAGAGAGTGAGAGGGTGGGAGCTCTACCCCAAGTTTGGCGAGAACAGCCTGGGAAATCAGCGGCTCAAGAGGCCGCAAGAAGGATCGTTTGCTACCGCTGCCGGCAAGCGGGACATATTGCAGCAAATTGCCCGGTTGTGGAGGAACCCATGCAGTGTGACTTTCTGACGGGCAGACGTCAGTCGCTGTGTGCGACAGTCGCATGCACTGCCATTCGGGGAACTGAGAAACATTTATGCAAAATGTGTATTAATGGTAGAAATGTTGTGGTATTGCTGGATTCAGGTAGCCTTGTGACCCTGATAAAGGCTGAGTTAGTTAAAACAGAGGTCTCTGGGAATAGCAAGGTAGCCGTTATTTGTGTGCATGGGGACACCCGAGAGTATCCAGTGACTACAGTGTGTTTCGAGACCCCCAAAGGTACCCTCTCTCATCCAGTGGGCTTAGTATCTCAGTTACCGCATGACGCCATTGTGGGAAGGGATTTTCCGAAGTTCTGGGAACTGTGGGATGATCCTGAGCCCCCCACTGGTGCCCCTATGTACCAGGAATGTGATAGCCAGAACTCCCCTGAGAGTGGTGAGGACTCTCCGGAATTTCCCTTGTCAGTATTGGCAGGGGAGACTCAAGAAACTGGAGAGGAGCCCACCTCCTCAGACGAAAACCTACCGTCTGTGGAGTTTTCTGATCTTGAGGTTCACAGGGAAAACTTTGCCACAGAACAGTTGAAAGACCCCGCCCTAATAAAGGCACGGGAAAACGTAGTGAAAATAGATGGCGAGTTAGTGAACCCAGATAATACCGGCACTTACCCATACTTCAGCGTAGAGAAGGACCTACTGTATCGGGTGGCAAAAAGGGCAGAAGAAACCGTTGAGCAGCTTGTGGTGCCCAAACCTTACAGGAAGTTGGTGTTGGAGTTGGCCCATGGGCACATTCTTGGAGGTCATCTGGGGACAGAGAAAACCCGAGAGAGGGTATTACAGAGATTCTATTGGCCTGGGGTGATGAAGGACATAGAAAATTATTGTTCCTCCTGCCCTGTGTGTCAGAGGTCGGCCCCGATGCCACATTTCCGTAGCCCGCTGGTCCCTCTACCCATCATTGAGGTCCCGTTTGAGAGAATCGCAATGGATTTGGTAGGTCCTATAATCAAGTCCGCTAGGGGGCACCAGTACATATTGGTTATAATGGACTATGCCACCCGTTATCCAGAAGCGATCCCTCTCAGAAATACCTCGGCCAAAACCATAGCCAAAGAGCTATCTCTTGTTTTTAGCCGGGTGGGTATTTGTAAAGAACTGCTTACGGACCAAGGTACACCCTTTATGTCCCGGGTTATGAAAGAGCTGTGTAAATTGTTCAAAGTGACGCAATTGCGTACATCTGTGTATCACCCCCAAACCGATGGGCTGGTTGAAAGATTCAACAAAACCCTAAAACAAATGTTGAAGAAAGTGGTGGATAGAGATGGAAGGGATTGGGACTGTCTACTTCCTTATTTGATGTTTGCTATTAGGGAGGTGCCCCAATCCTCTACGGGATTCTCCCCCTTTGAGTTACTGTATGGGAGACACCCAAGAGGGCTGTTGGATATTGCCAAGGAAACTTGGGAAAGTGAGAGTTCTCCCCACAGGAGTGTGATTGAGCATGTCGCCCTGATGCAAGATCGAATTGCACAGGTAATGCCCATCGTGAAGGAACATTTGGCCCAAGCGCAGTTGGCACAGCAGAGAGTGTACAACCGTGGAGCCAAGACCCGTACCTTTTCCCCGGGGGATAGGATATTGGTACTTGTCCCTACGGTTGAAAGTAAATTCCTTGCCAAATGGCAAGGCCCCTACGAGATAATGGAAAAAGTGAGCGAAGTGAATTACAAGGTCAGACAACCAGGAAGGCGAAAGCCCGAACAGATCTATCACGTTAATCTGTTGAAAGCCTGGAGGGATAGAGAGTCCCTAGTCGCAGACACTTGGTCACCAGCTCAAACTGGTTGCGTGATTCCTGAGGTTGGAATCGCAGCCACCTTGTCACAACCCCAACAACAGGAGGTTAAGGAGTTTGTGCTTCGCAACAAGGAGGTATTCTCTGAGCTGCCGGGACAAACATCTGGGGTAGAGCATGACATTATTACCCCGCCCGGTGAAAGGGTGAAGTTAAAACCCTATCGGATCCCAGAGGCCCGACGGGAGGCAATACGGGAGGAAGTACAGAAAATGCTGAACTTAGGGGTGATAGAGGAGTCCCAAAGTGATTGGTCTAGTCCCATTGTGTTGGTGCCTAAACCGGATGGGAGCTGGCGATTTTGTAACGATTTTCGTCAGTTGAACAAAGTTACAAAATTTGACACCTACCCCATGCCACGTATAGATGAGTTGATCGACCGGCTGGGAACAGCCCGATACATGACGACTCTTGACCTCACAAAAGGGTATTGGCAAATCCCCCTGGCCAAGTCGGCCAAAGAGAAAACCGCATTTGTAACCCCAGACGGGGCGTTCCAATATAAAAGAATGCCGTTCGGGTTACAGAATGCGCCGGCCACATTCCAGCGGAAAATGGACCAGATGCTGAGGCCCCATCGGAAGTATGCTGCGGCTTACCTGGATGACATAATTGTCCATAGCACAGATTGGGCCTCACATCTGCCAAAAGTGCAAGCAGTCCTGGACTCTGTTCGGGAAGCAGGGTTTACGGCTAACCCCAAGAAGTGTACCATTGGGCAGGAGGAGGCCAAATATCTTGGGTACACCATTGGGAGGGGAGTAATAAAACCCCAACTCAACAAAGTCGAGGCCATCCAGAGTTGGCCACGTCCCAACAGCAAGAAGCAGGTACGAGCCTTTCTGGGAATCGCTGGGTATTATCGGCGATTCATTCCCCACTTTGCTTCTAAGGCTGTGCCCCTAACCAACCTGACGAAGGGGAAAGGGTCGGTCATGATTAAATGGACCCCCGAGGCTGAGGCAGCATTCCAATTCTTGAAACAAGCCTTATGTAGCCAGCCAGTGTTGTACTCACCCGACTTCTCTAAAGACTTTGTCGTACAAAGTGATGCGTCAGATGTGGGGTTAGGAGCAGTATTGTCCCAGGTCTGGAACGGGGAAGAGCACCCAGTCATTTACCTCAGCAGGAAGTTGAAGTCCCATGAGGTAAATTACGCCACCGTTGAAAAGGAGTGTTTAGCGGTGAAGTGGGCTCTAGATTCCCTTCGGTACTACCTGCTAGGTAGGCACTTTGACATGGTTACGGATCACGCTCCGTTAAAGTGGATGGCTCAAAACAAGGAAACAAATAGAAGAGTGAATAGGTGGTTCCTGGCCCTCCAGGAATTCAACTTCACAGTAAAGCATCGCCCTGGCGTTCAAATGGGGAATGTGGATGCTTTGTCTCGAGTACATGAATGCCTGATTGCTGGTGTTCCAACCCCGAGGTTAAAACAAGAGGGGGGGGTATGTGACAGCAGGAAGGTAAAGTCACCTGGTTGCATCCAGGGGGGTAGATATATTTCGCCCAGATTCAGGCTTTACGCCGACTTATACAGCTAGGTGGAGAGTTGTATAAGCCCAGCTGAGACTAGTGGGCTCATTGATGACTCATACCTCTAGGGAGAGGGCTGGGCGTCGTGCAGACAGGGAGTTGATGAGGCCAGCTGAAGCTTGTCAGCTCATTTAGGCCTCTATAAAAAACTCCCAGATTCATTAGGTGTTAGCTCATGCCTGGAAGCAGACCTGTGTGGACTGTCTAGGGAGAGTGAACCCCTGTGCGGTGAGAGAAAGCCTGTGTGGCTATATTTTGCTTGGACATTTAAAACCAGGGACTAGGACAGCACTAGGCTGATCCCAGTCGTTAGTTAGGAAACCTGTAAGTTTAGTCAGAGGTCAAGTTGACCAGGATTTATTTTGTTTATGTTTTTTTTGCCTTGCTGTGTTTTTGTCACTGTAAATAGAAAATAAACCGCACCTTTTTGATTTTGAAAACCACAACCTCCGTCTGCTGGGCCTGTTTTGGGTGGGGAGCCCATCCCGGGGGTCACACATACCCGCTGCCGAGCTAGCCCCCTCACAATATATATATATATATATATTGTGATAGCAGGCAGGTAAAGTCACCAGGATGGAAGGTATATATGTCCTAGATTCAGCCTTTATGCCGATTTTATACCACTAGGGGGAGGGCTGGGAGTCTTGCAGGGGAAGAGTTAATGAGCCCAGCTGAATCAAGTGGCTCATTGAGGCCTCTACAAGAACTCCCAGCATGCTAAGGGAGATGCTCCCTCCTGGAACCAGATCTGTGTTGTGCAAGACTGGGGAGCGTGTTTCTGTCCTGTGCGGTGAGACAAAGCCTGTGTGGCTAAAACCTTTAAAAAACAGGGAGATAGGGGCTGGGGCAGCACAAGGCTGCACCTAGTTGTCAGACAGGGAACCTACGTGTGTAGTAAGCGGTCAAGCTGACCAGGATTTCTTTTTGTATGTTTCTTTTTGTTTTGCTGTTTTTCCCCTGTAAATAGTTTAAATAAACCGCACCTTTTGTTTTTGCAACTATAAACTCTGTCTGCTGTGCCTGTTTTTGTGTGGTGAACCCATCTAGGGGGTCACACACACCCGCTGCCGAGCTAACCCCCTCACAGTTGGTGGAGAATGCGGGCAGAAAAAACCATTGAGCAGCTTGTGGTGCCCAAACCTTACAGGAAGTTGGTGTTAGAGTTGGCCCATGGGCACATTCTTGGAGGTCATCTGGGACAGAGAAAACCTGAGAGAGAGTATTGCAGAGGTTCTATTGGCCTGGGGTCATGAAGGAAACAGAAAATTATTGTTCCTCCTGCCCTGTGTGTCAGAGGTCGGCACCGATGCCACATTTCCGTAACCCGCTGGTACCTCTTCCCATCATTGAGGTCCCCTTTGAGAGGATCGCAATGGATTTGGTAGGTCCGATAATGAAGTCCGCTAGGGGGCACCAGTACATTTTGGTTATAATGGACTATGCCACCCGTTATCCGGAAGCGATTCCTCCCTGAAATACCTAGGCCAAAACCATAGCCAAAGAGCTATCTCTTGTTTTTAGCCGTGTGGGTATTTGTAAAGAACTGCTTACGGACCAAGGTACACCCTTTATGTCCTGGGTTATGAAAGAGCTGTGTAAGTTGTTCAAAGTGACACAATTGCGTACATCTGTGTATCACCCCTAAACAGATGGGTTGGTTGAAAGATTCCACAAAACCCTAAAACAAATGTTAAAGAAAGTGGTTGATAGAGATGGAAAGGATTGGGACTGTCTAATTCCCTATTTAATGTTTGCTATTAGGGAGGTACCTCAATCCTCTACGGGTTTCTCACCCTTTGAGTTACTTTATGGAAGACACCCCAGAGGGCTGTTGGATATCGCCAAGGAAACCTGGGAAAGTGAGAGTTCTCCCCACAGGAGTGTGATTGAGCATGTCGCCCTGATGCAAGATAGAATTGCACAGGTAATGCCAATCGTAAAGGAACATTTGGCCCAAGCGCAGTTGGCACAGCAGAGAGTGTACAACCATGGAGCCAGGAACCGTACCTTTTCCCCGGAGGATAGGGTATTGGTACTTGTCCCTACGGTTGAAAGCATATTCCTCGCCAAATGGCAAGGCCCCTATGAGATAATGGAAAAAGTGAGCGAAGTGAATTACAAGGTCAGACAACCAGGAAGGCGAAAGCCCGAACAGATCTATCACGTTAATCTGTTGAAAGCCTGGAGGGATAGAGAGTCCCTAGTCACGGAAACTTTGTCACCAGCTCACTCTGATTGTGGGATTCCTGAGGTTGGAATATCAGTCACCTTGTCAAACCCCCAACAACAGGAGGTTAAGGAGTTTGTGCTTCGTAACAAGGAGGTTTTCTCTGAGCTGCCGGGACAAACGTCTGGTGTAGAGCATATTATTACCCCGCCCGGTGAAAGGGTGAAACTAAAACCCTATCGGATCCCAGAGGCCCGACGGGAGGCAATACGTGAGGAAGTACAGAAAATGCTTAAGTTAGGGGTGATAGAGGAGTCCCAAAGTGATTGGTCAAGTCCCATTGTGTTAGTGCCTAAACCGGATGGGAGCTGGCGATTTTGTAACGATTTTCGACAACTGAACAAAGTTACAAAATTTGACACCTACCCCATGCCACGTATAGATGAGTTGATCGACCGGCTGGGAACAGCCCGATACATGACAACTCTTGATCTCACAAAAGGGTATTGGCAAATTCCCCTGGCCAAGTCGGCCAAGGAGAAAACCGCATTTGTAACCCCAGACGGGGCGTTCCAATATAAAAGAATGCCGTTTGGGTTACAGAATGCGCCGGCCACATTCCAGCGGAAAATGGACCAGATACTGAGGCCCCATCAGAAGTATGCCGCGGCTTACCTGGATGATGTAATTATCTATAGCACAGATTGGGCCTCACATCTGCCAAAAGTGCAAACAGTCCTAGACTCTATCCGGGAAGCTGGGTTTACGGCCAACCCCAAGAAATGTACCATTGGGCAGGAAAAGGCCAAATATCTTGGGTACACCATTGGGAGGGGAGTAATAAAACCCCAAGTCAACAAAGTCGAGGCCATACAGAATTGGCCACGTCCCAACAGCAAGAAGCAGGTACGAGCCTTTCTGGGAATCACTGGTTATTATCGGCGATTCATTCCCCACTTTGCTTCTAAGGCTGTGCCCCCTAACCAACCTGACAAAAGGGAAAGAGTCGGTCATGGCTAAATGGACCCCAGAGGCTGAGGCAGCATTCCAATTCTTAAAAAAAGCCTTATGTAGCCAGCCAGTGTTGTACTCACCAGACTTCTCTAGGGACTTTGTCGTACAAAGTAATGCATCCGACGTTGGGTTAGGAGCAGTATTGTCTCAGGTCTGGAACGGGGAAGAGCACCCAGTCATTTACCTCAGCAGGAAATTGAAGTCCCATGAGGTAAATTACGCCACGATTGAGAAGGAGTGTTTAGCGGTGAAGTGGGCTCTAGATTCCCTTCGGTACTATCTGCTAGGTAGGCACTTTGACATGATTACTGATCATGCTCCTTTAAAGTGGATGGCTCAAAACAAAGAGACAAATAGAAGAGTGAATAGGTGGTTCCTGGCCCTACAGGAATTCAACTTTACAGTAAAGCATCGCCCTGGCATTCAAATGGGGAATGTGGATGCTTTGTCTCGAGTACATGAATGCCTGATTGCTTGTGTTCCAACCCCAAGGTTAAAACAAGAGGGGGGGTATGTGACAGCAGGCAGGTAAAGTCACCAGGATGCATCCAGGATGGAAGGTATATATGTCCTAGATTCAGGCTTTATGCCGATTTATACCACTAGGGGGAGTGCTGGGAGTCTTGCAGAGGAAGAGTTAATGAGCCCAGCTGAATCAAGTGGCTCATTGAGGCCTCTACAAGAACTCCCAGCATGCTAAGGGAGATGCTCCATCCTGGAACCAGTTCTGTGTTGTGCAAGACTGGGGAGTGTGTTTCTGTCCTGTGCGGTGAGACAAAGCCTGTGTGGCTAAAACCTTTAAAAAACAGGGAGATAGGGGCTGGGGCAGCACAAGGCTGCACCTAGTTGTCAGACAGGGAACCTACGTGTGTAGTAAGCGGTCAAGCTGACCAGGATTTCTTTTTGTATGTTTCTTTTTGTTTTGCTGTTTTTCCCCTGTAAATAGTTTAAATAAACCGCACCTTTTGTTTTTGCAACTACAAACTCTGTCTGCTGTGCCTGTTTTTCTGTGGTGAACCCATCCAGGGGGTCACACACACCCGCTGCCGAGCTAACCCCCTCACATATATATATATATATATATATATATATATATATATATTGTAGCGCCCCCCCCCCATATTTGGGGGCGCTAGACGGAAATTTAGGGGTAGCCTGAGCCGGTAGTTGGGCTCAGACCAATCAATGATTTAATATTGTTCTGCTCTGGGTGTGATGCTGCCTGGCAGTAGTTTTCTCCGTTGCCTGTAGGTGGCACTGTCACCGCCGGCATAGGTTAAACTACGGGGGGTATCACAGCACCTTGAGTGTCCTCTCTCGGCAGCCGTGCAGTGGGCGTGGTCTACCCGCTGTGCATGCTGGTAGAGGGTACAAAAGGGGCAGACACCATTTGGCATGAGGCGATTCCATGTGGACCCCAAGGCGCAAGGGGGGACCTCTGGTCCAGTGAGTGTGCTTCGTGGCCCGCATGGCACGAGGTGCGCAAGTGTGTTTAGGCCTCGGGCACCTTCAGCCCGAGGCCCTGTTGCTGCATCGTGGGCCCAGCTCCGCTGACAGGGGCCTACACTTCAGATAGGGATCCCAGGCTGCCCGTTTGTAGGGGGCCCATCTTAAGGAAAGGAGTCCAGGGGAGGATCAGCCCCAGGAGATTAGTGACGGTACTGCTGTCTCGGGGAAAGAGGCCTGGAACTCGCCTAAAGAGGAATTCATTGTCTCTGATTTTCGTGCTCTATCCCGGCTGCTAGGACCGCTCTCATAGGGACTATCCGGGTGAGCAATACCCACTCAGGCTTGAATGGCGACGAGTATAGATACTGGACTTTAAGTGTTGCGTGCCTGAACCTTCCCCTACTTCTTTCAACTTCCTACTCTCTATCTCTCTTCAAGTTGACTCAAAGAGAACAAAAAGAATAAAGCCTTGCTGATTAGGTTTTACTCATGTGTGGACATTGGCCTTATTCCTGGAGATTTTGTTTGCCTAGACCAGGGTTTCTCAACTCCAGTCCTCAAGGCGCCCCAACAGGTCATGTTTTCAGGATTTCCTTCAGATGAAACAGCTGTGGTACTTACTAAGGCAGGGAAACTGATCAAATCACCTGTGCAAAATAGTGGAAAGCTTGAAAACATGACCTGTTAGGGCGCCTTGAGGATTGAAGCTGAGAAACACTGGCCTAGACAATGGAGCTAAAGGGTCCAATCCAGAGAGGTAATTGCTGCAGACCCAAAACAAAACCAGACGGTCCCTTAAATGGGGGCAAGTGCTACACGTGGGGGCTCGAGTCCGGGATTTGTGGCTACCTCTCGCACGAGTGGATTGGAACCTATGTGATTGGAAAGTCTGCCATTGGACTGTGTTATTGAACTTTGAGCGAGAAAAGGGGGGTTAAGGGGCACAGAACTGTGGTTTTTCCAACTGCGTAATTCGTGGGCGTGTCCAGAAAAAGAAAAAGGGGAGGAGTTCCCTCCACCCGCGAGTTACACGTGGGTGTATTGGCGCCAAGAGACAGAGAGAGTTGGATTGAGTGAGAGTGAGCAACATGTCTACGTTCCCATGTACCTCAGCTTTGTCGGAACCCCGGATGTTCTCGATGCCTACTACCATGGACATTGCTCCGTTTACAGCCCCACTCACGGATACGGGGATCCGGCTCAAAACCCGGGGCCGCTTCGCTTTGTACACTTGCCGAGATGCGGAGGCCCTGGGCATGCTCTGTCCCAAATGCCGTGCAACTACGACCGTTCGGAAGGTGTTCGGCTTGTGGAGAGTTCCTCTTCGAGGTGGAGCAGCCCACTGAATCACCCCAGGTCTACCGGGTGAATTGCATTACAGGCATCATAACTTCGGAGGAAGACACCTATACTCCTACAGCCGAGCCCATGCGCAGCGCCTCCCCTACTGCGAGTGTCTCGGGGAAGGATGCATCTGAGACTACAGAGCCATCAGCGGACACTGCAGCAGACACTGCCTCTGCCACTATAGAAGTTCATATCCCGCCAGCGAAAAGGAAGGTGGGATATGTTAAGGCCTCCTGCGGCCGTGGTCGAAGCCTGCCCCAGCGCTTACCAGAACCGGACCCGAACTTACTTGCCCGCTGAGGAGTATGACACCTCAGATCTGGACTCATCGTCCGATGTGGGGGATAATGCTGAAATAGATGAGATCTTTCTCAAGAAGGGATGGGACAATGTAAAGACTGTTGCCCCGGCCCGCAGCCTTAGAGAGGGATCGCCTAGGAGTTCGGGGAACACTACACCCCGTGTGGAGGTCCTGGCCATAAAGGAGAAAGCTGTATCTGCCCCAAGTGGAAAACCTCTTCCAGGGCATGATACGGTTTCAGTCCGGAGGTCACCAGATGCTATTGTGTTGCCCCGGAGTAGGGGTTTTTTCCACTCTCCCTAATCTTGCTCGCTTACAGCGAATTCTTTATAGGAATTTATTTATTAATAATTTATCCTGTATGTGTTATCTGTTATGTTTATCTTTGAAGGTCAGTATATGTATTTGGTCTATCTAGCGCTTAGGCACAGTTCTTGAACTGTATTTGGCGCTTTACAAATAATAAAATCAATCAATAGGAGAGTGGCTAGCGAATATGGCTTGGAGTACCCCTATGTACCCAAAGAACTGCTGTTTGAAATAGAGGCCTATCGTGAAAGGTGGTACGCAGAAGCCATATGGAACTACCTGGAGGTGCCCAAGCCATACAGGTACTTTGCCCGCTCAACTGCCCTGACCGACAGCTTCAAGTGTTGCCGTCGGGACTGGAACTATGGTCGGCATATTCACGCCGATCGCGTTGTGATCTGTTGTCCAGGGAAAGAGGATGTCGTTTATTCCATGGAGACTCTGGACAAGCAATGGAAGTCAATTACCCTTCCAGGTCCAAGCTTTTATCTCCGAGACACTCCGACAGGAACTTGTTTTGCTCCATATCCTGTCTCTGCACGGATAAACCGTGCCCTGGGTCAGAATGACTTTGCCCTGCTAAAAAGGGGATGTCTACTCATAGAGGGAAAAAGGTGGAGAGCTTGTTGTTTTTTTTTTTCTCTCCCTCCTGCTCCAAACGAAGGACAGTTTCCTCTAAATTTAACTTTGGGGTAGTTAGTCAGTAGGTTGTGGTGAAGGGACGCCGTGGTCAAGATTTGGGATGTTCAGTGTGTTGCGTTGCAGTCCCATGCGCAGCTACTATAGAATGTTGAGGCTCTGCCAACACTAGGTGGCAGTGGTCTGCAGAAAGAAAAGAAAAAACTGCATTACTCAGGATTAGAATTTTCTTTTCTTTATTTTATGCTAGGCTTAGCATAACAAAACTTTAGAGAAGGAAATTGCTTCCTCCAGGGGAGGCAGTTTACTTCTAAATTTTGTGTAAAACATTGGCGATAGGATGTTTTATTTTTCTATGCATGTTGTGATTTCTTGCAGGTATTGGAGTGGCTATCAACACCACCAGAGAATGGGGTGGGATAGATAGTTAGTGATGGGTGGACTGTATATTTTTGAGAAATGTCAATATCTAGAGATGTCATGTTATTCTGTGTTTATTTTCTCCTCTTTTTTTCTCCCTTCCCAAAAATGTTGGTTTAGGCATCTGTTCAAATGTTTGTAGTTTCTTGAGTAAATCAACAAGCCTTCAGGATTGAAGGGTTTTTGATTTCCCTAGCCACTGGGGACAGTGTCTCTTCTAGGAGGGGGTGTGTGTAGCGCCCCCCCCCCATATTTGGGGGCGCTACGTGGAAATTTAGGGGTAGTCTGAGCCGGTAGTTGGGCTCAGACCCATCAATGATTAAATATTGCTCTGCTCTGGGTGTGATACTGCCTGGCAGTAGTGTTCTCCGTTGCCTGTAGGTGGCACTGTCACCGCCAGCATAGGTTAAACTACAGGGGGGTATCACAGCACCTTGGGTGTCCTCTCTCGGCAGCCGTGCAGTGGGCGTGGTCTACCGGCTGTGCATGCTGGGAGAGGGTACAAAAGGGGCAGACACCATTTGGCGTGGGGTGATTTCAGGGTGACCCCAAGGCGCAAGGGGGGACCTCTGGTCCAGTGAGTGTGCCTCGTAGCCCACATGGCACGAGGTGCGCGAGTGTGTTTAGGCCTCGGGCACCTTCAGCCCGGGGCCCTGTTGCTGCATCGTGGGCCCAACTCCACTGACAGGGGCCTACGCTTCAGAGAAGGATCCCAGGCTGCCCGTTTGTAGGGGGCCCATCTTAAGGAAAGGAGTCCAGGGGAGGATCAGTCCCAGGAGATTGGCGACGGTACTGCTGTCTCGGGGATAAGGCCTGAAACTCGCCTAAAGAGGGATTCATCGTCTCTGATATCCGTGCTCTATCCCGGCTGCTAGGACCGCTCTTATAGGGACTATCCGGGTGAGCAATGCCCACTCAGGCTTGAGTGGCGACGAGTATAGATACTGGACTTTAAGTGTTGCTTGCCTGAACCTTCACCTACTTTTTTTTTCTCTCTCTCTCTCAAGCCTTGCTGATTAGGTTTTACTCATGTGTGGACATTGGCCTTATTCCTGAAGATTTTTGTTTGCCTAGATAACGGAGCTAAAGGATCCAATCAAGAGAGGTAATTGCTGCAGACCCAAAACAAAACCAACCGGTCCCTTAAATGGGGGTAAGTGCTACATATGTGATTATATGGTCAGTGTTAGAATATTACTAGAAAAGTTCTGTGATAGAAGTAGATGCTGATATATGAACATTTCATGTTATTCTTATCTATTATTTGATTTATATAAAAGGTGATATATTATTCAGCTTCACTGAGAACGTTATTCACGATACAAGGCTTTGGGAGTCCTGCACACCGGACATTTATATACACTTCCTTCTGACTCACCTCACACCTAGATATCCTTGTCTGTGCCTGACATCACTTCCTGTTTGTGCCTGACATCACTTCCTGTCTTCCATAGAGACTTCCTGTCTGTACCTGACATCACTTCCTGTCTTTATGGAGACTTCCTGTCTGGATACAAGTGGTATCACCATCTTGTGGAGCTCAGATAAGCTGCAGCCCTGAGAAATGTCTCATGATGTGAAGACAGCCGTGTGCTTTATATCCTTAAAGGGGAGTTCCAGCCTTTTTTTATAAGTGTAGCTGCTGGCTTTTAATAAACAGACACTTACCTGTTCCACTGTCCAGCGACGCCCGGAGCTTCTCTCCTCTCCCCCCCCCCTTCTCCGCCGGCGCCTCCATTCATAGTGTGGGCACCCGGCCGTGACAGCTTTCGGCTTCACGGCCGGGCACTCACTGTGCATGCGCGAACGGCGCAGCGCTCCCTGAGTGGACAGGCGATCGCCTGGGACCTGTCACGTGTCCCAGGTGATCGCCTACAGGGAGGGGCCGCCTTAGGCGGTATGACGAGTCGCCTAGGCGGTCCCTGGGCAGAAGGAGGAAGTGGGACAGAAAGTCCCACTCCTACTGAAGCCCCCACTCCCCCCCCCCCAAAAAAAATTACATGCCAAATGTGGCATGTAAGGGGGTGAGGAGTGGATTAAGCGGAAGTTCCAAATTTGGGTGGAACTCCGCTTTAACCACGTCAAAACCGGGCACTTTCCCCCCTTCCTGCCCAGGCCAGCTTTCAGCGCTGTCACGCTTTGAATGACAATTGCGCGGTCATGCTACACTGTACCCAAACTACATTTTTTTATAATTTTGGTCCCACAAATAGAGATTTCTTTTGGTGGTATTTGATCACCTCTGCAGTTCTTATTTTTTGCTAAATGAATAAAAAATGTGTTTTTCTTTGTTTTTGTTATAACGTTTTGTAAATAAGTATGTTTTCTTAGTCACTGATGGGCAATGAGAAGCTGCAATGATGGGCACTGATAAGGCGGCACCAATGAGATGGCGCTAACGATGGGCACTGATAGGAAGCAGTGATAGGTGGCACTGATGGGCATTGATAAGCGGCACTGATGGGCACTCATAGGTGGCACTGATAGGCCACACATGAGCACTGATTGGCAGCACTGATGGGCACTCATAGGTGGCACTGATAGGCGACACTGATGGGCACTGATAGGTAGGGATGAGCCGAACACCCCCGGGTTCGGTTCGCACCAGAACCCGCGAACGGACCGAAAGTTTGCGCGAATGTTAGAACCCTATTAAATACAATGGATGCGAACGTTCAAAATCTAAAGTGCTAATTATAACGACTAATATGCATGTTATTGTCCTAAAAAGGGTTTGGGGGCCCGGGTTCTGCACCAGGGGACATGTATCAATGCAAAAAGACGTTTTAAAAACGGCCATTTTTCGGGAGCAGTTATTTTAATGATGCATAAAGTGAAAAAAAAAAAGTCAAATATTCCTTTAAATATCGTACCTGGGGGGTGTCTAAAGTATGCCTGTGAAGTGCCACTTGTTTCCCGTGTTTAGAACTGTCCCTGCACAAAATTACATTTCTAAAGGAAAAAAAAGCCATTTAAAACTGCTTGCGGCTTTAATGCAATGTCTGGTCCCGGCAATATGGATGAAAATCTTTGAGAAAAATGGCATAGCTACCCCATCACCCCCCCCCCCCCCCTACCCCAGCCCATTACCAGCCCCTTTGGGTCTTGTATGGATATTAAGGAGAACCTCGCACACAAAATAAAAAAGGCCCTATATACTCTGAACAGCCGTATACAGGCGGTGCATACAAGACAGGGACTGTAGGTTTGTTCTTATGTAGAATCTGTTTGTAATTTTGAACAGGTACAATGGTTAAGTGTAGCTCCAGCCAAAAAATATATTTTTAAGCTTTTTGGAAAACATAGGGAAGGGTTATCACCCCTGTAACATTTGTTTTGCTGTCTGTGCCCCTGTTCAGAACATTACACCTCACTTTCCGTCCCAATGACAAATGTTTTTGAAAAGTGGGGTTTTTATTGAAACAAGGATTGGTGATAAAGCATCAGTAGAGAGGAGACACCTTTTTCCCATATTAACTCTTACGGGAGAGAATTTCCCTTCCTAGAGGTTGATTTCCTCTCACTTCCTGTTGTCTCCTTTCGTTTGCAAGTAGGAGTCGTTTGTAAGTTGGATGTTTGAAAGTAGGGGCCTGCCGTATATACTCTGCTGAAATTTGCCCCTTACATGTTGGTGTTACCACAACACTGTAAGCCCTCACAGTTACTCTTGGTGGGCGCATGAAAGGGCCCTGCTGTGAATTATTAGATCAAGAATTGTAATTGCATACCCCTGTTGAACAGGGGCTGAAAAATTGGGCCTTTGGTGGTGGTGGTGTTGACACAACACTGTAAGGCCTCACAGTTACTCTTGGTGGGCGCAGGAATGGGCCCTGATGTGAATTATAAGATCAAGAATTGTAATTACATGCCCCTGTTAAACAGGGGCAGAAAAATTGGGTCTTAGGCACTGGTGCCACAACACTGCAACCCCTCACAGATACTGTACTTGGAGCACAGCAATGAGCCCTGTTGCAAAATATTGCATCAAAAATTGTAATTACACGCCCCTGTTAAACAGGGGCTGAAAAGTTGGGCCTTAGGCACTGGTGCTGGTGCCACGACACTGCAACCTCTCCCAGATACTCTAGTTGGAGTGCAGGAATGAGCCCTGCTGCAAAGCATTGCATAAAAATTTTTAATTACATGCCCCTGTTAAACAGGGGCTGAAAAATTGGGCCTTAGCCACTGGTGGCGGCACCCAGAAACAAAAATGTTCTTCCAAGCTATCATCATCAATCGGATCATTGAGGAGGAGGAGGAGGAGGAGGAGGATAGTCAGTCAACATAACAGGAAAGTCACTCCGCATCAGTCTTGAAGGGATGTGACATTTGAAAATAAATTAGTCTGTTATATCAGCTTCAGGTGTTTGGTAGCTGGTGGTGATCCAAGACTGGTTCATCTTTATGAAGGTCAGTCGATCAACCGAGTCGGTGGACAGGCGCAACCTGTGATCCGTGAAAAATCCTCCAGCAGCACTGAATGTGCGTTCTGAAAGAACGCTGGATGCAGGACAGGCCAGTAGCTCAATTGCATACTGTGTAAGCTATGGCCAGTGATCCATCCTCAAGACCCAGTAAGCCAGAGGATTTTCGGTGGGGAAGGTGTCCAAGTCTGACCTTGCCCCTAGGTATTCCTGCACCATGTATATCAGACACTGGCGATGGTTGCTGGAACCGATCATTCCTTGGGGCTGCGGACTAAAGAATTGTCTGAACGCATCGGTCAGACAGCCACCTTCCCCACCGCTCCTTCTTTGACTGACCGAAGCCTCAGCAACTCGTTGTCCAGGACCAGGAGTTTGTAACCTCCCAGTCTCTGGGAACGCGTTGCACAGACCTTTCTGCATGGCCTCCCGGAGTTGTCTCATCCTCTGCTCCCATCTGCGACGGTAAGATAAGGTCCGCAACCTTACCCTTGTACCGTGGATCAAGGAGAGTGGCCAGCCAGTAATGGTCCCTCTCCTTGATCCGAAGAATACAAGGATCCTTCCGCAGACTTTGCAGGATCAGGGAGGCCATGCAGCGTAGGTTAGCTGAGGCATTTGGTCCGGAGTCCTCTGGGTCACTAAGGACGACATGATCCGCAGCCACGTCCTCCCAGCCACGTACAAGTCCACAGGTTTCTTGGGACTGTAAATCATCCCTAAAAGACTGCTGCTGATGATGCTGAGTGCCAGGCTCCACCTCCATGCTGACACAATCCTCCTCCTCCTCTTCTTCCTCCTCTTCTTCCTGTGCGATGGGTGGGACAGAAGGAACACTGTCTGGGTAAAGGGGGCCTTGAGAGGCAAGGAAGTCCTCCTCTTCCTGCCTCTGTTCTGCCTCAAGTGCCCTGTCCATTATTCCACGCAGCGTATGTTCCAACAGGTGGACAAGAGGTACAGTGTCACTGATGCATGCACTGTCACTGCTCACCATCCTCGTGGCCTCCTCAAATGGTGCCAGGACAGTGCATGCATCCCTGATCATGCCCCACTGGCGTGGTGAAAAAAACCCGAGCTCCCCTGACCCTGTCCTGGTGCCGTAGTCGCACAGGTACTCATTGATGGCCCTCTGCTGCGTGTGCAGCCGCTGAAGCATGGCCAACGTTGAGTTCCACCTGGTGGGCATGTCACATATAAGGCAGTTCTTGGGCAGGTTCAACTCCTTTTGCAGTCAGCCAGGCGAGCACTGGCATTATAAGATCTGCGGAAATGCACACAGACTTTCCTGGCCTGCCTCAGGACATCCTGTAAGCCCGGGTACCTGCCCAAGAACCGCTGCACCACCAGGTTAAGAACGTGAGCCACACAGGGCACATGGGTCAGTTGTCGCTGTCGGAGGGCGGAGAGGAGGTTGGTGCCATTGTCGCAAACCACCATTTCTGGCTTAAGCTGGCGTGGCGTCAACCACCTCTCGGCCTGTCCCTGCAGAGCTGACAGAACCTCTTCCCCAGTGTGGCTCCTGTCCCCCAAACACACCAGCGCAAGCACGGCATGGCATCTTTTTGCCTGCGTACTTGCGTAGCCCCTTGAACGCCTACGGAGTACCGCTGGTTCCGAGGACAAAGCACAGGAAGAGGCCATGGAGGAAGAAGAAGAGGAGGGGGTGGAGGAGAGAGGTTGAGTTCAGAATAAGTAAATAGTCCTTTACAGATATCCTTGGGAATATGGTGGATAAATATTACAGACCCATTTTAGGTAGTCCAAGATATATTTCTTAATGTCCATTATTTCCTGGCTCACCCTGTGTCCAAAGTGACCCTCCTGTCACACATCTCCCCTTTCGGCAGGAGACTAACACAGGAGGTGACCCCAGACGGGTTGACTCCGAAGTTAGTCCATAGGTCCATTCTTCTGATGTCTGGATAACCCATTGTGACAGAACCCACTGTCACTGTGTGCTTTGGAAGGGACTGAGGGCGGGCCTCCTACCCACAGATTATGGCCCAGAAGAGACTGAGACTCGGGGAGAAGCTGGCATTGAGATAATGTAATGTAATGCTACATCCCTTCTCCCCCATCCCCCCCCTCTTGTTGCTGTGTTTAGCTGTGTTGAGTCATGGCACATAGACAATGGTCTAGACTGCAGACATCTCTCCGCAGGGGATGTGTATTGAGGGGTTGCCTGCTTACCATAATCCCATTTATGTTTATCTGTAGTCTCTGTTTCAATGTACAAGTGTTCAGTTCCCATTGGTTCTTCCTTGTCCCCTACCCCCCTCTATGACAAGGCTAAGGGGAGTGTCCCTAACTGTGTGTAAAAGTGTATGTTTTGGATTTAATAAACTGTTTTTATGCTCTGCATGTTTAACCCTCAACACCTGTGTGGCTTGTCTTGTGATTGAGGGGTTAAGGGCTGGTTATGGCGAATCTGCAGGCTGTGGGTGCGTTTGGAGGACAGGAGACACAAGTCTGGCGGATGTGCCCAGCTGGGGTATCTGAGATCCGTCACAGTGGTGGCAGCGGTGGGATGTCTCCTGCAGTCCGGGACATCCAAACCACCACCAGGATTCAAGATCCGGGCAGCCGCCGAGGAGCGATACGGGGACCGGCCAGCATGAGTGTGGAGTATGGGAGGAGGCTGCAAGGCATGCGGAAGCAACATTGGGGACCAGCGACAGAGCGCACCATGCTCGGCTGGGAGGATGTGATCCGCCGGCAACTCTGGCATGAGACACTAAGCCACGAGCGGCACCATCAGGGGAAGATCCTTCCCTCCTCCACAGAGATGTACTGGACGCAGTACCGTGCACGAGAGGTGTTCCTGAGGGAACGACCGTGAGATAAGTGTAAGATGGAGCTCGGAAGATTGGTCCAGGAGGAGATGAGGCTGGACGCCAGCTACAGAGCCCTCCGGTGGTTCGCGGCTCAACTGTGGCCAAGTACAGCAGATGGCAGCCCGACAGAAGGCGTTGGCTACGGCAGCGGGGGGCTGCTCCATCAAAAAATGTATGGAGACCCAGACTTTGGGAGCGACGAAGAGTGGCGGCTGGAACACATCCTGGACTTCCGAGATGAGGTGCTGGACCTTCCCGAAGAGGCGTGTGGCCTGGAGGAATTTGGAGTTCCTGGTTGAGCAGGAATGGGAGCTCGAGATTGCCTACAAGCGGCTGTTTGGCGGTGATCAGCAGCCTGGCATGGCTCCCGTTGCCTGAGACTGTCCTGGAGAAATTGCGGACAGTCGCGAAGATGCAGAGCAAATGGGGCCAGGAGTGCCCCTACATTTTCCCGTCCTAACCGCAATGGAAGAAGCGGCAATGATACAGAGGGCACTGCGAGTGCTAGAATGCCAGAATGCACCAGAGGTTTCCCAGGCAGCGAGACAAGATAAAAGCATAAAGGTCTCAGAAGGGGAAGTTGAGACGGGCGCTGGAAGGCTGGTAAATGGTGATCAGCAGAGTATCGAATCCGGTGCCCCAGCAGAAGCGCTGGCTACAGGGCAGAGTGCCGCTGGCCTCTGCCCAGCATCAGAAAAGAGTTGGACCCGGAGAGTCTGAGAGATGCTCTTCGTGAGCCGTTTCCCCAACAGCAGATATCCCCAACGGGATTGGAGGAAGCAATTCTCCCTCCCCAGCAATTGGACAGTACCCCAATGTTCATCCCCCCAGCAGAAGCGCTGGCTGCAGGGCAGAGTGCCGCTGGCCTCTGCCCACCCTCAGAGTTGGATCCAGGGAGTCCGAGAGATTACCTCAGTGAGCGGTTTCCCCAGCACTTGGACACTACCCCAGTGTTCATCCCCCCAGCAGAAGTGCTGGCTACGGGGCAGAGTGCCGCTGGCCTCTGCCCACCCTCAGAGTTGGATCCAGGGAGTCCGAGGGATGACCTCCAGTGAGCTGGTTGCCCAGCACTTGGACACTACCCCAGTGTTTAATACCCCAGCTGAAGCGCTGGCTGCATGGCAGAGTGCCACGGGCCCCTGCCCAGCCCTCAGTATGTCTTTTGGAGGGTTTGGGAGACAGCCCCTGTCAGAAGTTGCCTCAGCAGCTGGTCACAGAACCAGGAGGGGGGAAAACCCTTCCCCCTCTCCAGCGGCTGAACTCTACCGTTGTATATGTCCCCCTAGCAGAATCGCTGGCTACGGAGCAGAGCGCTGTTGGCCTCTGCCCAGCATCAGAAAAAGAGATGGAGAGTCTGGGAGATAGTTCCTGCAAGATACCTCCTCAGCGGCTGGTAACTACTCCCAGGAGAAAAGCAAGAACCTTTTCCTCCCCAACTGCATAGCACTGCTAGCCTACGTTCCCTACAAGCTGAAGCGCTGGCATCGGGGCAGAGGATTATTCAGCTACCCCCAATACCTGCAACCCAGCCCCGGATCACGGGAGTGCGGACAGCTGTTCCCACTCTGCAGCGGCTGTTTTTATTCACGGGAGACCGTATGTGCGATTTTGCTCCCAGCGCCAGAGACGTACTTTTCCTTTCCCTGGTTGCCTGGGGTGGAAGTTTGTGACTAACGCAGGTCCAGACCAGTTGGGGGTCAGGAACCTGGTTAGTCTGTTTTTAAAAGGGGAGAAATGTGACAGAACCCACTGTCACTGTGTGCTTTGGAAGGGACTGAGGGCGGGCCTCCTACCCACAGATTATGGCCCAGAAGAGACTGAGACTCGGGGAGAAGCTGGCATTGAGATAATGTAATGTAATGCTACATCCCTTCTCCCCCATCCCCCCCTCTTGTTGCTGTGTTTAGCTGTGTTGAGTCATGGCACATAGACAATGGTCTGGACTGCAGACATCTCTCCGCAGGGGATGTGTATTGAGGGGTTGCCTGCTTACCATAATCCCTTTTATGTTTATCTGTAGTCTCTGTTTCAATGTACAAGTGTTCAGTTCCCATTGGTTCTTCCTTGTCCCCTACCCCCCTCTATGACAAGGCTAAGGGGAGTGTCCCTAACTGTGTGTAAAAGTGTATGTTTTGGATTTAATAAACTGTTTTTATGCTCTGCATGTTTAACCCTCAACACCTGTGTGGCTTGTCTCGTGATTGAGGGGTTAAGGGCTGGTTATGGCGAATCTGCACGCTGTGGGTGCGTTTGGAGGACAGGAGACACAAGTCTGGCGGATGTGCCCAGCTGGGGTATCTGAGATCCGTCACACCCATCAACATTGCGCTAGGAGCCCGGGAGGACATCTGTTTGCCGGGACAACCCATCAGCATTGCCATTTTGCTTACCGGGTCGGTAGCTGATGGTGAAGTTGTAAGGTTGTAGGGCTAAGCTCCACCGCAGCAACCTGCCATTGTCTCCTGAGACCCGGTTAAGCCAGACCAATGGTTTGTGGTCGGTGACCAGTGAAAATTCCTGTCCGTACAAGTAAGGGTTCAACTTTTTAAGGGCCCAGACCAGGGCCAAACACTCCTTCTCCACTGCCGCATAGCTCACTTCCTGGGGTAATAGCTTTCTACTCAGGTATGCGACAGGGTGTTCTCCTCCATCCTCCCCAACTTGGCTCAGCACAGCCCCCAGTCCAAACATGGAAGCATCTGTGTGGACAAGAAAATGTTTGTTAGGTACGGGGGCAGCCAAGACAGGGGCATTTACAAGAGCTTGCTTGAGGGCTAGAAACGCGGTTTCACAAGCTGGAAACCACAGGACCTGCCTGGGTAAATTCTTTTTCGTCAGGGATTTGGCGATGGCACTATAGTTAGGGACAAAACGTCGGTAGTACCCTGCAGTCCCCAAGAAGGCTAATACCTGGGTCTTAGTACGGGGCGTGGGCCAGTTAGCTACTGCCTCTACCTTGGCTGGCTCTGGTCTCTGGTTCCCACACCTCACTCGGTGTCCCAGGTACTGCACCTCCGCCATACCTAGATGGCACTTGTCTGGTTTCAAGTTCAGGTCTGCGGCCCGAATTTTGTCCAGAACCACCCCTACGTGTCTGGGTACAGGTAGTCACAGGGTTGACTTCATCGGGGCCCCTCGGGCGTAAGCAGAAAGGAGGGGGGCCAAATCATTCCCCAGTAGTACATCCGCTGGCAAATCCTTCATCACCCCCACATTCACGTGTCCCGAACCAACCCCCCAATCTAGGTGAACACGGGCAACGGGTAGCCGGAAGACGTTACCTCCCGCTACTCTTACGGCTACAGTGTCTCCGGTGTGTTGGCTCTCTGGGATGAGGTTCTTCTGTAGTAGGGTCATGGTAGCGCCACTATCACGTAAGCCATTGGCTACCGTTCCATTAACCCGGACAGTCTGCCTGTGTTGTTGCCGGTTGTCCCGGTTAGCTGCTTGTATTGGATCAGCCTTGTGCAGGACGCCCCAATGTTCTTCCTCCTCAACGCAGTGGACCGCAGGCATGGGTGTGCGGGGGCTCCCCCTTGCTGGCTGTCTCCATGACTGGGACTGGATGGCTGGATTTAACGGACAGTCTGGCTTTTTGTGCCCTAGCTGTTTACATCCGAAACACCTGATGGGTTGTGCGTAGTCCTGGGAGTTGAACCTGTGCTGCTGAGGCTAAGTGGCCGCTGGGGTTGGTGCTGAAGTTGGGTTAGAGGCTGATAAACTGGGCCGAGATAGTGGATAGCGCTCGCTTCCGCCTGACCTTCGAGAGTCCAGATATTCATCGGCCAAAGTAGCCGCTTTCTGTACAGTCCGTGGTCGCTTATCTCGCACCCAATCCCGTAGTACCGGAGGGGTGTGGTTAAAGAACTGTTCCAAGAGTACTAGCTGGGTGATGTCCTCTATGGTGCGAGCGTGGCTTCCCTGGAGCCAGCCCTTAAGGTCTCGCTGCAGACAATGTGCCCACTCCACGTATGTTATGTGGGTTTGTTTACGGGATTCTCAAAACTTAATCCGGCTGGCTTCGGGTGTAATGGCAAATCAGGCTAGCAGAGCTTCTTATACCCGGTCATAGTCTTTAGCGTCCTCATCCTCCAGGGTCCGATACGCATCCGCCGCTCTGCCCGTTAAATTACTGGCCAGTAAGGCGACCCAATCTTGGGGCAGTACTTCATGTATCTGGCATAGTCTCTCAAAGTCCTGCAGGAATGCTTCAATTTCCTCCTCTCCCTCCTTAAATAGTTTGAACGCCCGAAAGGGCAACTTACAGACAGGCGCTGCATCTTTAGGTGTTGTCTCCGATTGCCGTATTTCTGCCATTCTCCGCTCATGTTGCCGCACTAGTTCTCTCTCTTGTCGCTCATCCTGCAGCTGGATGTCTCTAATGGCATTCTGTATGGCGGTCTCTGATGGGTTAGCACCATATAATGCCACCCGCTGTCGAACTCGTTGCTGAAACAAGTCTTCAACTGACCGGGGTCCTGCATCACCATCCCTCTGATCCATCTCGGTTAGTTCCCTGATCAAGGTGGCCTTGTTTTTTGTCCCACCGGTCCCTCCACGGCTCTCAAGTAAGTCTTTCAGCGTGGCTTTCCTGCAGTCATTCACTGTGGTGGTTTGAAGTGTCCCAGTAACTGGAGGGAAAATCCCACTGCTGCCAACCAATGTAACGGCACCCCAAATACGAAAGGGGGTAACGCCGTTTAGATCCCTTCCCTCTCCTGGACACAACTTCACTGTCGATCCTCCACAGCCAGATGACCCCTTCCCATAGGAATTAATCCTTCCAAAGAACGAGACAACACGCTCGGTATCTTTCTAGGATCAAATGAGTTTATTGAGAAAAACATTGTAACTTCTATACCCATCCAATACTGCATTAACCTAAAATGAACAATGGTCCAGCTCCACCCATAACATAACAAGACTCAATACACATTATTTTGACGTCTGCTAGGAGACAACAGGTTCTAATCCCCTTTATGTTTAAATAACTATGCATGACCTTTATATTCACCAGACTGTCTGTTACTTTACAATACGTACAAGGACACACTTAATTTCCCCAATCCACATCACCACAAACAATGAACAGGTCTTCTAGAAGCTGGAATTCATTAGCATTACACTAGGCAGACAGGTGATTGAGGCTGAACACCTCAGTATCTCTCAATTAACCTGTTGAGTTCAGAATAAGTAAATAATCCTTTACAGATATCCTTGGGAATATGGTGGATAAATATTACAGACCCATTTTAGGTAGTCCAAGATATATTTCTTAATGTCCATTATTTCCTGGCTCACCCTGTGTCCAAAGTGACCCTCCTGTCACACCCAGAATTTGTGGCTTCCTTCAAAAGGGTATTTGACATTCCCGCACGCTCCGCTTCTGCTGCCAAGAGCCTCATGTCCATCAAACAGAGTACGAGAACTGTTGCCGATTACACCATTGAATTCCGTACTCCTGCAGCAGAGGTTGCTTGGAACAATGAGGCCCTCGTGGCTGCCTTTTCTCATGGTCTCACGGATAACATCAAGGATGAGATGGCAGCCCGAGATATACCCACTGAGCTGGAGAGGTTGGTCACATTTGCCATCCTCATTGACTCCAGACTCAGAGAAAGACCCTCTGTTAAGGAGCACTTGCGGAAGCCTCCTGTACGTTTGTCTCAGAGCTTTGCAGTCCCACCCTTGCCTCCCTCACCTCCCATGCCTCCCTGGTACCGAGCCTCTCTGTGAAGATGAACCCATGCACCTGGGCTTCATGTGTCTCTCTGTAGACAAGAGAGCCCTTAGGAGGAGGGAGAGATTGTGTCTTTATTGTGGCCAGGGTGGTCACTTTTTGAAGTCTTGTCCTACCCGTCCAGGGAACGCCCGAACCTTGAGGTCCTGTCACGGTCCCGGACAGACCTTAGGTGCCGTTGTTTCGTCTCCAGTTGTCCAGAAAGATAAGCCCCTGGTTTCGGTTACCCTGTCTTGGGCTGAGTCATCCATCGAGATACAGGCTCTAATTGACTCCGGGGCTGCAGGCCTGTTCATTGATGCTGCCTTTGTGTCTAAGCACTCGATTCCGCTGCAGCTGCGTGACACTCCACTTGCCATTGAGTATCTTGACGGGAGACCTCTACAGCTCGCCCATGTGACTCTGAGACCTTGTATAGATTATAGAGGTCTCAATTGTTTCATCATTAAGAATGTCTCTCCGATCCCATTGATTATGGAGTTATTTGACCGCCTCAAGGGAGCAACGGTCTTCACGAAGCTTGACTTGAGAGGGGCATACAATCTCGTCAGGATTAAGGAGGGCGATGAGTGGAAAACTGCGTTTAATAACCGAACGGGCCATTATGAGTATCTCGTAATGCCCTTTGGCCTCTGTAACGCTCCAGCAGTTTTCCAGGAGTTTATTAACGATGTCCTCCGAGATTTGTTGCAGTTATGTGTGGTGGTTTATCTCAACGATATCCTCATATTTTCCAAGTCCCTGGAGAGCCACCACACAGATGTCTTTTCGAGTGCTTCAGAAACTAAGAGAGAACAACCTCTATTGTAAGCTGGAGAAGTGCGAATTCCATTGTGAACAGGTTAAATTCCTTGGTTATGTAATTTCCACGGCTGGTTTTTCGATGGACCCAGAGAAACTTTCTGCAGTCCTACAGTGGCCTCGACCCGTGGGTTTACGTTCTCTGCAGCGTTTTCTTGGCTTCGCCAACTATTATCGGAAGTTTATTCGTAAATTCTCGTCTCTGGTCAAGCCCCTGACTGATATGACCAGAAAGGACGGTAACCCACAGGAGTTGGTCTCCAGAGTCCATTAAGGCTTTTGAGAGTCTTAAGGCTGCCTTTTGTTTCTGCTCCTGTGTTGGCACATCCTAATCCTATGTTGCTTTTTATCCTTGAAGTTGATGCTTCTGAGACTGGAGTTGGCGCCCTTCTGTCTCAACGTCCTAGCGCTGACAGCGCTATGCATCCATGTGGCCACCTTTCCAAGAAATTGTCACCTGTGGAGTGCAATTACGAGATTGGTGACAGAGAGCTGTTGGTGATCATTTTAGCCCTGAAAGAATGGGAACATGTCCTCGAAGGTACCACTGTGCCGGTTCTCATTCTTACTGACCATAAGAATCTCACATTCTTGTCTGAGGCTAAGCGCCTCTCTCCCAGAAGGGCGCGATGGGCTCTTTTCTTGTTGAGTTTTAATTACATTGTCTCATTCTTACCCGATACTAAGAATGTAAGGGCTGATGCCTTGTCACAAGAATTTTCCTCCACTTCCAAGATGGAGTCGGTTCCGGTTCCTGTGATTCCACCTGATCGTATTTTGGCTACGGTTCACACCAGTCTCACTTCTCCTTTGGGAGACAAAATTCTTGCTGCTCAGGTCGATGCCCCTCCTGAGAAACCTTGTGACCGCTGCTTTGTTCCCGAGAGTCTCTGTACTGCCGTGTTTTAGACTTACCATTTTCCCAAGGCTGCTGGCCACCCTGGGAAGAATCAACTCTTTTGGGCCATTTCCCAACAATTCTGGTGGCCTAGTCTACGTGCCGATGTGGCCGCCTTCGTAGCTGCCTGTTCCGTGTGTGCTCAGAGTAAGACTCCACAACACCTTCCAGTGGGCCTCCTACAACCCATACCCTATGGAGAGAGGCCGTGGACCCACCTGTCTATGGATTTCATTGTGGAGTTACCCAACTCCCAGGGCAACACAGTTATCCTTATGGTGGTTGACCAGTTCTCGAAAATGTCTCACTGCATTCCACTTCAGAAGTTGCCTACGTCTAAGAAACTGGCTTCCATTTTTGCTCGGGAGATCTTTCGCTTACATGGCCTACCCAAGGTCATTGTCTCTGACAGGGGAAGTCAGTTTGTCATAACTGGTCAGACCTCTTACCGTGGGCGGAGTTTGCTCACAATAGCGCCTTGAATTCTGCTTCCCGTTTGTCCCCGTTTTATGACGAACTATGGTTTCCAACCTTCCATGTTGCCTGACTTGTTTGTTCCTCAGAGTATTCCTGCGTTAGAGGAGCATCTCCGTGGTCTTCGTTCCACTTGGGCACAAGTCCAGGAGGCTTTGCGACAGGCTAACGAGAGGTACAGACTCCATGCTGACCGCAGACGCCTGCCTGCGCCTTCCTACCAGGTCGGGGACAGGGTCTGGCTGTCATCTCGCAACCTCTGACTTTGTGTTCCTTCTCTGAAGTTCGCACCTCGGTTTATTGGGCCTTTCCATATCCTTTGCAGGATAAACCGAGTGGCTTACGTGTTGGACCTTCCTTCCAGTATGCGTATCTCTAATGTGTTTCATGTCTCCTTATTGAAACCTTTGGTCTGCAACCGTTTTACCACCTCAGTGCCACGTCCTCACCCTATACAGGTTGAGAACCATGAGAAGTATGAAGTACAGTCCATTGTTGACTCCCGTAGGTTCCGTGGGCGCCTACAGTACCTAATGCATTGGAAAAGGTACGGTCCGGAGGAACGCTCTTGGGTCTCTTTTTTTTTTTTTTTTTTTTTTAATTTCTATTTTATTTATTTTCAAAAAAAGAAGGCTTACACTTTACCACGTCAAATGCAACCTATTATACATATCAATCTAATAATCAAATACACAAAGGGACAGAACCCGCCTCGCACCTCCTCCTGCCCCCCACCTAACCTTTCCACTCATCCGGACTTTAATAACCCCCTCTTTATTTTTCAAACCTTAGTATTCACGTCTATGAGGGTTCTTCCCTCTTCTGTATTAATGAAAAGATTCCATACAGGCCATGTTTTCAGATATATCCCTCGTTTTTGCTGGGATGTCATTGTCCAAACCAAATCCTCCATGTGGTTTAACTGTTCTACTTTTTTAAACCACATTCCTACTGATGGTGGTTGTGTCTGCTACCAAGTCAGTGAAATACATGATTTAGCTGCGTTCATCAGATGACATATAATAGATTGCTGATATGTTTTAACTGGAATTTTAGTTTCCTGCAATAGGAAGGACGGGTCCTCCGGGATCTCCTGGTCACTACATTTTTGAGCGATTTTCCGAACTTATTTGCAGAAGTTCCCTATCCTAGGGCAAGACCCTCTCCCCACATCTCCAGCAATTGTCTGGTACCTCTGGATAACATCTATTTAAGAATACTGGGGTGCGGTACCACCCGGACAAAATTTTTTAAAATTAGTTTCCTGCATTCTTGTGCAGATTGAAGACTTAAAGTGGATGTAAACCCACTCTCATCCTTTCTAAACTACTGCCATAGTGCTGATCTATAAGGATATAGATGCCTCCTGTATGTATCCTTATCCGTCAAATGTCTCCCCTCTGTCTGTTATAAGAACTGAAAAACTGCAGATTCTGTGGGTGGATCTGTTGTCTGGAGCTCGGTGGGTGGAGTCGTGATGTCAGTAGACTCCCCGCCCACCTCTACACTCCCCTTGTCAACATGCATTTTCTACTGTGTATTCCTTCTGCTATGATCACTAACATCCAGTCAAAATCCAGAAAAGTAACCACATGACTTCAGAAAAGGAGTGGGGGTGGGAATTAAAAAATAATGCCTGTCTAAAGCTAGTGCACGAGATATGTAAATAACCTGTCACTCAAAGCAAGGGGGGCGGAACGGACAAAGGGTTTTTCTCTGTTTGTCCGTTTTATCTCACTGAACAATAAAAGAGGATTGCTCAGAGCTGGATTAACTCTGTGTAGCAAGACTGGGCACAAATGATAGGAAATCGTATACTCTACATTGTGACAGCAAAAAAATAAAAAAAACAATTTTTGGGTTTACATCCACTTTAAATGTATTGTGTATTATGTTGGTGCACTGCTCTTCCGAAAAGGTTCAATCTAAGTCCCTCTCCCACCCCCTAAAAGAAGGCAATCGAAAGTCCTCAGGGGGTGCGACCAGTAATGTATATATTTTAGAGAGGGTTTGGTGGAATACTCCGCTTCCATTACAATATCCCTCAAAAGTTGTTAAAGTGCGCTCATAACCGCTTGCTGGGGTTAAAGTGTTTAGGAAGTGTCTCGGCTGTACTGCACGCCATAGATCCAATTGATATGTTGTGGTTCCTGTTGTCATTGAATATATCGTAGGCCATATTCTCTCTATTCAAAAATGTGAGGCTTGAAGTATATCAATATACTTCAAAGGGGACCCCTGGTCTATCGATACTGCAAAGTTTCCTTTCTTCAGGCTTGGCTTGAACTGAGGGTTCCCCAGTATTGGAAACAACGGTGAAATTATTGCTGATAGTTTACCCTTAGAGAAGAGCTCATAGCCCATCTTTAGGGTAGGTCCTATCAGAGGGTGTGCTTTCGTCCTATTCAGGAGGTCTTTGTAACACCAAGCGGCTCGTTGCAGTAAAGCGCTGCTCTGGGCCTGCTCCAGGCCAGGCCATATCTTCCAGTCTCCGTGTCTACTCCAGTCAATCAGGCGGCTCAATAGTGCCGCCTGATAGTATTTGTACAAGTCTGGTACCGCTAGTCCACCTTTTTGTTTCTGAATGGTCAACAAAGATCTACAGATCCTTGGGTGTTTATTTGCCCAAATAAATCTAACAAGAAGGGAGTGTATCTGTTTAAAATAATATTTGGGTATAGCGATGGGTAATGCTTGGAATAGATACAGGAACTTTGGTAGTATACTCATTTTTATAATATTGCACCTCCCAAACCAAGAATGGAATCCTCTCTGCCATCCCTCCAAAAGGGCTCGCACTCTGTGCAAAATTGGTGGAAAATTAAGATTGTATGTCTGAGAAAGATCTGCCGGGATAAGGGTCCCCAGGTATTTCAGGGCTTGGTCTGACCATTTAAATTTATAGCCTAACTCAGGGCTTAAAATTTCAAGTCTAGACCTACTAGCCAGGCAAAAACCTTACTCTCCACCAGTTGCCCCACCAAACCTTTCCCAGGTCCGTCCCCCAACCCCGCCCCTTAAAGCCTGCCCCTTAAAGCCCCGCCCCTTAAAGCCCCGCCCCTATAAATGCAGCCTTACCAGCACCCATAAATGCGGTGCAAAAAACTACATAAATGCGGCGCAACGCCCCAGTGTGAAAGTAGCCCAAGTCATCATGTGCCAGGCACAGGCCCAAACAGAAGCAAGCAGCCAATCAAACAGTGGCGGCTGGTGCTCAAAATTTTTGGGGGGGCGCAAACAAACTGAAAAAAAAATCATCAATTGCCGCCACTGTGCCCATTAAACGCAGCCACTGTGCCCAAACGCCACCAGTTTGCTCCCTCAAATGCAGCCAGTTTGTCCCCCAAAATGCAGCCAGTTTGTCCCCCAAAATGCAGCCAGTTTGTCCCCCAATGCGCAGCCAGTTTGTCCCCCAATGCGCAGCCAGTTTGTCCCCCAATGCGCAGCCAGTTTGTCCCCCAAAATGCAGCCAGTTTGTCCCCCAAAATGCAGCCAGTTTGTCCCCAAATGCAGCCAGTTTCCCCCCAGCATAATAATAATTAAGCACTATATTTGCTTGGCAGTTGGCAGTGGCACACATCATCATACTGTACACATGAACAAGATGATGATGCTAACAGGTTCATTAGTGTGTGACTATTAGGAAGTACCTGGCCTTGCTGCAGTGCTGCCTGGCTGGGGGTTCCAGAGACTAGAGTCCAACAATTGTCCAACTCCTCTCAGTCAGACTAGTCAGTTCTCCTCCTCCTGAGTCCTCACTGACCTCACGAGTGACGACGGTGACGTCACCGTCCCGCTCGCGCTCGTGGAGTAGATGAAGCAGCGCTGCGTAGAGGAGAGGAGGGTAGGCGGAGCTTAAGCCGAATGAAGGTCTGGGCGATCCCACTCATAGGCAAGCATGAGGGGGACGCCATTATACTGCCAGACAGCCAGCCAAGGTAACAGTGTACTACACGGTGAATTGCCGTGCCGCCGCCGGCACCGGAGCTATAGTGCGGGAAGTGGCGCCCGCAGGAGAACGAGTGGGAATATTTTTTCGCACGGGGAGCGTTTTTTTTTTTTTTTTGCCGCCTCCCCCCCCCTAAGGCGCCCATGGTACTTGCCATGGCCATTGTGCTCTGTTACTGCACTCGCCAAACGGCAATTTATGCTCGCATTTGGCGAGCGGGCGAGTGCAATTTTCAAGCCCTGGCCTAACTTCAGCGTTCTCAATATATCATTGGGGATCCCAACTCCCATAGCTTCTGATTTTGACACATTAATCTTAAAATCCGATAAGGAACCATATTTCTCTATTTCTTGAAGAAGATTAGGTAAAGATACTATCGGGTTTGTCAATGTAATCAACATATCATCTGCATACGCCGCGGTTTTATACTGCATACTTCCAACTGTTAAACCTCCAATATCTAAGTTAAGTTTGATCGAATCCTACACATTAGAGGTTCTAACGATAAAACAAATAATATTGGGGACAATGGGTATCTCTGTCTAGTTCCATTCGTTACTTTAAAAAGATGGGACAAGACTCCATTTACCTTAACCTGAGCCGATGGTTGAGTATATATACTTGAAATCCATCTGATCATATTATTTCCCAATCCTATCTGTCTTAGCACCGCAAACATAAACTGCCAATTAATGCGATCAAAAGCTTTCTCCGCATCCGTTCCCAAGAATAAACATGGGGTTTTAGAAGTATTAGAGCTATATGAATTAGATTTAGGGCCCTGATCGTGTTGTCCCGTGCTTCCCGCGTCTGAACAAACCCTACCTGGTCCAAATGGACCAGGGAGGGTAAGTGTTGTTGTAACCGCGTCGCCAGAATCTTGGAGAAAAACTTCAGATCCACAGTTAAGAGAGATATCGGTCTATAGCTCCCACATTGTGATGGCTCTTTGCCTTCTTTGGGTAAGATCGTAATCAAAGCTTTCAGAGATTCCGTCTGAAATAAGCCTAATGCCGCGTACACACGATCGATTTTATTGACGGTGAAAACACCGTTGAGAAAATCAACGGGAAAAATGAGGAACGGCTTGGTCCCCTACACACGGCCATTTTTTCCGTCATTTTTTCTCTTGGTCGAGAAAAACGACCGTGTGTAGGCTCCCCGGGAGTGTTTCCCTATGGGAAAACTGCCGCAGAAAAAAATGCAGAGAAAAATTAGAGCATGTTCTAATTTTTCTCGTCGTGATTAATGTCGTTTTTCTCGTCTGGAAAAATGACCAAAAGCCCACACACGGTCGTTTTTCTCGTCAAAGAGAAAAAATTTCATTTTTCCCGACGAGAAAAATGGTCGTGTGTATGCGGCATAAGTCTCCCAATCCATTGTACAGTTTGACCAAATAGGGTCCTATGATAGGGAACAGCAATTTATAATATTGGGTAGTAAACCCGTCTGGGCCGGGAGCCTTCCCCATTTTCGCCGAATTCACTGCTTCTTGAACTTCCTTCAATGTAATTGACATTTCCAGTTCCTCCCGTGTTGTGGACGCCAAGCTAGGCAATCTAGAGGTTGACACATACTCATCCACCGCAGTCTGATTTTGGTGATCTGAGTGTAGATTGTACAAAGCAGAATAAAAATCCCCAAACCTCTGTGCTATCTCTCTGGGCAGCGTATGTTTTTCGCCTTTTAGTTCCCATGATCATTGGGACATAAGTCCATAGGTGTGCGCAGCCTATTGCATTAGGGTGTGCACCCCAAAGCTCAAACATACACTACCGATCACTCACGGTGTTCATTTACAAAGGGAAAGGACCGGTAAATTACACATTTACCGCCCCCTTCCCCTACTCATCCTAATACCTCTTCTCAGCAACAGCTGGCGGGAGAGGAGGGAAGTCGGAAGCACTGTGGGGGGAGGGGGGAAGCCAGGGCAGTAGGGGGAATCTGTGCTGCACAGGGTGATTAGGGTGTGCCTGGGCACACCCTGTGCGCACGCCTATGCATAAGTCCTTGATTGCTGTTCCCTCAAAGAGTTAGCCATATGTTTGCCGCACTAATTTCCATATTCATAGCTTTGTTTTCTTCCTACTTGTATTGCTTTTTTAGCTTTATACCGAAGTAGTTCTATAATCTGTCTTCGCGTCGTCAAAAGATCCCATTCCACGGCTAAAGAAGGGGGTTTGCTTATGCAACATCTCTAAACGGTGAATATCTGCCATCAGAGATGATAACTTGGCTTCCCTTTCCCTCTAAATCCTCGCCCCATGTTTGATCAATACTCCTCGTATCACTGCCTTGTGTGCTTCCCAGATCACTCCTGGATTACATTCCGGAGTGTCATCGATCTGAAAGTACCATGTTGCCTCCTTCCGGAGGCTCTTGGGTCTCATCCTTGGACGTACATGCCCCTGTCCTCCTCCGTGATTTCCATAGACATTTTCCCTTCAAGCCCGGTGGTTCTACGAGGGGGAGGGGTCGTTGAGGAGGGGGTACTGTCAGGGCTGGGCTCAGCTCTTCCTTCTCTGAGCTGGCCGCTCAGCTGTCGGCTAATTGCCACTCCAAAGTGTCTCACCTGTTGATGATCCCTCGTCAGTCCTGCCTACTTAAAGCCGTCCAGCTCACTTCATCTCTGCCTTCGCCTTTGTCAAACATCACAGAGACTTTCTCCAACGTTCCTGTTGTGGACGTGCTCGGCGGACCTTCCTTCTGGCTCCAGATCCTGCTTGCTGTACTACTAACTTTATCTCCTGGCTCTCAGACATTGGCTTGGCTGATACCCGATCCGGTTACTGAACTCTGGCTATGTTTTGACTATGCTTACTCTGTCTACCTTTTTATTATTATTATTAAACAAGTGTGATTTAACTGTACTTCTGTCTCGGTCTGATTCATGGTTTCTGACACTCTGTCACAGTGTGTCACATAACATGGCTGCTGGGTGCTGATTTTGTTTATTGGTCATAATATGTTATGTGACAAACTGACAGAGCCATGATAGAGCGCCTGCTGCCTGTGAGTTATCATAATGCTGATGATGTTAACCAGTTGCTGATCGCCTGATAGCAGATTTACTGCTACAGGGCGGTCACGCTGCTCAGGATCACGTATATAAATGATCCTGCATTTCTGGGTACGGGAGACCATCAGCGGCTCCGGTGGACTTGATGACTGATCGTTATGTACACAGGCAGAATGGTGGTCTGCCTATATAAACAAGGCAAATCACCGTTCTGTCAGTATGGAAGACATTGATCCTGTATTCCTACAAAGCAGGTACAGAGATCTATGCCTTCCCCTAGTAAAAGCACCATCCTCACAGTAAGAAAATTCTTGTTAGGCACACATTTAACCCTTTGATTGCCCTAGATGTTATCCCCTTCGCAGTCAGTGTCATTAGTACAGTGTCAGTGCATATTTTTAGCACTGATCACTGTATTAGTGTCACTGGTTTCCACAAAGTGTCACTAAAGGCCCGTACACACGATCGTATTTTCCGATAACAATTGTGTGATGGCAGGGTTTTTGTCGGATAATCCGACCGCTTGTACGCTCCATCGGACAATCGTTGTCTGAATTTCTGACAACAAATGTTTTATAGTATGCTCTTATCCGATCGTGTGTACACAAGTCCATTGGAATAAAATCCAAAGTACAAACACGCCTGCTCCGAACCAATGCTAACCATAAGATAACATTAGCAGAAGTTGTCCAAAAGGTGGTGCTAATGAGCAAAAAAAACACGTAGTTTTATTTTGTTTGCTAAAAAAGTTCTGCCGTCTGTTTGCAGAAGAAGAAGCCAACGCCCTTCGGACAAAATTCCACGGATTTGTCCGATGGAAATCCGATCGCGTGTACGAGGCTTTAGTGTCTGATTTGTCCGCCGCATAATAGCAGTCCAGCTATGAGTCGCTGATTGCCGCCATTACTAGTAAAAAAAAAAATGTCCCCGGATTTCATTTAAAAAATCTGGTCACCTTATATTAAGGGGTCCACACCTTCCGGTGAGTGTGTGAGACACAAGGGAGAAGATCCATCACAGAGAGAACAAAGGATCAATCAGAACATCACAGACTGTATAATGTAAGGGGAAGGTGTACTGTAGTGCACAAACAAGTAAATACACAGCGTGTTTGGATATTTGAATATATGTGATATATGGTCAGTGTTAGAATATTACTAGAAAAGTTCTATGATAGAAGTAGATGCTGATATATGAACATTTCATGTTATTTCCTCTCCGTACCGACATCACGTCCTGTCTTCCGTAGAGACTTCCTGTCTATACCTGACATCAATTCCTTTCTTCCATAGAGACTTCCTTTCTGTACCTGACATTACTTCCTGTCTTCATGGACACTTCCTGTCTGGATAGAAGTGAGATCACCACATTGTGAAGCTCAGAAGAGCTGCAGCCATGAGAAATGTCTCATGATGTGAAGACAGCCATGTGCTTTATATCCTTAACTACTTCAATATCGGGCACTTTCCCCCCTTCCTTCCCAGGCCAATTTTCAGCTTTCAGCGCTGTCACACTTTAAATGACAATTGTGCGGTCATGCTACACTGTATCCAAACTAAATTTTTATAATTTTGTTCCCACAAATAGAGCTTTCTTTTGGTGGTATTTGATCACCTCTGCAGTTTTTATTTTTTGCTAAACAAATAAAAAAAAAAAACGAAAATATTGAAAAATAAAGTTTTTCTATGTTTTTGTTATAAAATTTTGTAAATAAGTACGTTTTCTCCTTCACTGATGGGCACTGATAAGGCGGCACCTATGAGGTGGCACCATTGAGATGGCCCCAACAATGGGCACTGATAGGCAGCACTGATGGGCATTGATAGGCGGCACTGATAGGCATTCATAGGTGGCACTGGTGGGCACTCATAGGTGGCACTGATAGGCAACACTGATGGGCACTGATAGGCACAGTGTGGGCATCTGAGGGGGGCTGTGCTGATAAACAATCAGCACAGACCCCCCCCCCCCTGTCAGGAGAGCAGCTGATTGGCTCTCCTCTAATCGTGGTCTGTCAGACGCGAGTGAGGAAAAGCCGATAAACGTCTCTTCCTGTTTACATCGTGATTGGACACAGCTGATCACGTGGTAAAGAGTCTCCGTCAGAGACTCTTTACCTAGATGGGAGTTGCGGTGTGTCAGACTGACATGCCGCACCACCGATCATCGCAGCTTACCGTGCTGCTGACAGTGTGACAGTATGGCGGACATGGAGCGGATCCTGGCCCAGCTACGGTCGGCGGCCACCTCGAGGGGTCCTGCATGGCTGCAGGGTCAGGTTTCCTCCCTGCTGGGGGACCCGGCTTCCGTGTCAGCGTCGAGGGGGCAGAAGCTCCCACGTGCTTGGAGGTCTCGGCCTCCGGAGCGTGTCTCTCCAGGATCCTTCCACCCGAGCTTTGCGCCACGATGGGAGCCCCGACTGGGACCCTTTAGGCCCACCGGCAAAGCATCCATCGGCTTCCGCGAGTGGTGTGCCTGGACGGAATCCTCCACTACGGCGGGGCTTGGTGGGCGGGGCACCGGGACGCGTGTGTGTCTCTTCCCCATCTGCTCGGTGGCATAGTTGGGAGCTAGCGGACTCCGCACCCTTGGATGTTCCTGCTCGCAGGGAGTTTCGGCGAAGGAGAAGCTTAGTCACGGCCGCCGGCCATAGCCAGCCATGGCCGGTGGCTCCGAGGTGTCTGCACGTCGCCCTGCAGTGCGGAATGGTCGGAGGAGGGGCGGACAACGATCGTCAGCAGGTGCTCAGGGCCCTGGGTGCTCGGGCCACAAGACCAGGTGATCAGTGGGCGGTTCCGGTGCCAGGAGGCGGGGTCAGCGGCGGCACGGATCTTCAGCATCTTCAGTCCTCCTCGCCTGGGATGCTTCCTGTGGTGGATCAGCAGTCGCCTGACATTCAGTCAGAGGGTGAGCTGTCTTGTTCAAAGGAGGAGGATTCGCACAGCAGCCCGGCGCCAGTGGATTCGGGATCTGCGGCTGGTGGGGGCACCCCTTGTCAGCCTGGTGAGTCTTCTTCTTTGTCTCCTTTGTCTTTGAGTGCTGCATTGTGTGGGCTGTTGGGGGTAGGGGGTGGGAGTGATTCACAGGATACTAGAGCCGCGCAGCCTTCCACTGCCGGATCAGACGCAATGTTGCAGGACTTGCTGGGGGGTATGTGGGATTTTGGTTTAGTGGGTTTTGGCGGGCAAAGGTTTTCAAGCCCCGCCGGTGTCAGCCTGGGTTCCACTGGGCAGTGGGCCTGTCGAGGGCAACCCAGGATCTGGGTCTACGGGGGTGGTCCCCCCACCTGTCACGGTGGTCACCCCTTTCTCATTGGGGTTAGCGGTGTCGGCCCCGGCCTCAGTGTCTGTAGGTTCAGTGTCAGGGGACAAGGCCGGATCTACGCAGGAAGCCACAGGAAAACAGGATGCGGTTCGCATTTCCAACGCGGAAGCATTTGAAGCAGGAAGTTCGGGACAAGATTTGCAAGGGTGAGTATGTGTAAATCTTATCTTTACTACCCCATGAGAAATTTAATCTGGATAGGGTCAAGCCCGACGACAGCAAGAAGGAGGATGAGAAGAAGCGGCGGTACAGATTGATTACGCTTACTTTCACCAACTGGCTGCAGGCGTTTGCCATTATAGCGAACGTCATTGGTGAAAAGAATCCGGAACATTGTTCAGCGCTCTTCTGCTACATGGACGCCATCGGCGAGGCTCATAGGGTACACGGGCCATCCACATGGCTACGGTATGATGAACAGTTCCGACAGCGAAGGGCCATCTGTCCGTCACTACACTGGAACCACAAGGACATTAGCCTCTGGATGCGACTGATGTTCTCGGCGCGGGCCCTGAACCAGTATTTTACGGGGGGGGGGGGGGGGGGGCAGTGGTACAGTTGCCCCTGGACAACCGGCCACAAAGTGAGGTTTACAACGAGGGATCATGTAAGTTTGGAGGGACTTGACGATTTAAACATGAATTCTCCGGCTGCGGAGGTTCGCATCCCGTGTCCCACTGCTTCAAAAAAGGTAAGGACCGTGCCGGAAAGTTTGCTAACAAGAGGGATGATGCCAGTGAGGGTGGAAAGGATGCAACCTTTCCTAAGAAGATACCTGGACCTGGATGCTGCTCGGCTGTTGTGTGTGGGATTCTCGTACGGTTTTCGGATGTTCATTAGCTACTGTCCCACCTATGGCGCAGAATTTGCGCTTGGCCTTGCAGCATCCTGGGGTGGTTTCTGACAATCTGGGAAAGGAAGTGTCCCTGGGTCGTGTGGCTGGTCCTTTTCCAGTGAAGCCTTTGCTGGATTTGGTGATCTCACCTCTGGGGGTGGTGCCCAAGAAGGAGCCTCATAAGTTTCACATTTCTTTCCCGAAGGGTGGGTCAGTCAATGACGCGATAGATTCGGAGGCGTGTACGGTGTCTTACACTTCCTTTGATGCAGATGTTGGCTGGGTTCGCCGATATGGGACAGGGGCCCTGATGGCTAAATCCGCCATTGAATCTGTTTTTCGCTTGTTTCTGGTCCATCCAGACAGCTTCCGTCTGCTTGGTTGCTGCTGGCAAGAAGCATATTACGTGGATCGTTGCCTCCCCATGGGCTGCTCAATTTCCTGCGCCTTGTTCGAGAAGTTCAGCTCCTTTGTCGAATGGGTTGTTCGGGACGTCTCCGGACTGAATTCCATCATTCTTTATTTGGATGATTTCCTCTGCGTGGGTCCACCTTCCTCTTGCAGTTCTCCTATCCACGCTGCAGCACATTGCAGGTCGATTTGGGATCCCCTTGGCTGCGAATAAAACGGAGGGCCCGACTACCACCCTTATGCCGCATACACACGATCGGACATTCCGACAACAAAACCGTGGGGGTTTTTTTTCCAACGGATGTTGGCCCAAACTTGTCTTGCATACACACGGTCACACAAATGTTGCTCGGAAATTCCGAAAGCCAAGAACGTTGGGACGTACAACACTACAACGAGCTGAGAAAAATTAAGTCGAATGATTCCGAGCATGCGTAGGATTTTTGTGCGTCGGAATTGGATACACACGATCGGAATTTCCGACAAGAACTTTTGTTGTCTGAAAAATTGAGAACCAGCTCTCAATCATTTGTTGTCTGAAATTCCAACAGCAAATGTCCGATGGAGCCTACACACAGTCGGAATATCCAACCAAAAGCTCACATCGAACATTTGTTGTCAGAAATTCCGATCGTGTGTACGCGGCATCAGTTTCCTGGGTATAGTTCTGGACTCCTGTGCCATGGAATGTCGCCTGACGGAGGATAAGTTGATGGCCCTCAAGACTGTGATGATGTGTATGCTTTATGTTATACTTCAAGTTCAATTTGTTATGCCTAGTTCCTTATGCATGTTAGGAAACAGTTAACAGTTTTGGTCATGTGATTTGGGGGCGGGGAGCTGTGGTAGTTGTTTAAAGCGGAGGTTCACCCTAAATTTAGACTTTCTATTCCCAAGATCCTAGTGCTATTTACAATAACATGTCACTAACCATTTTTTGTTTTAGATGCTGTAAATTACAAAAATCTTCGGAATTGTGTAGAACTTCCTGGTTTTCCTCCCGCGGGAGTAGGCGCGTCTTTTCTTTTGCCCGGCGGCGCTATGTCTGCTGGGATGGTGGCGCACT
The DNA here is from genome assembly GCA_029206835.1 of Rana muscosa. Classification (NCBI taxonomy): domain Eukaryota; kingdom Metazoa; phylum Chordata; class Amphibia; order Anura; family Ranidae; genus Rana; species Rana muscosa. The sequence continues at coordinate 349,811,026 of CM055125.1, read as the reverse complement.
GTCTCCTGGGAGCAAAGTGTCATGCTTCCCAGGAGACGCCGCCGTCCAGCGTAATCACTCGAGATTTCACTCGTCACGTGACTCAAATACCCGGTCACGTGACGAGGGCGGATCTAATTCCGCCATTTTAAATAAGGCCACACAGGTAAATTTTGCCATTAAACACCTTTAGATTTAGAATTTAGATTTAGAATGCCCTCATGCCAGAGTGAGAAAAATACTTTACCTGCACAGCTGATTGTCCTGGGAGAGTGTTCTGAGCTGTCCCTGCAGTTTATTTGTGAATGCCCTCACAAGGGGGCGTGTACTTTTCATGTTGACGCCCATTGTGATGGCAACCAGGAAGTGTTGACGACGCTGCTCGCTGTCAACACTGCACATGCACGTGATTCAGCGGAGAATGCAGGGAGACGCGCATTCACCGCTACCCGGAAGACTATGCCTGTGGGCTTCAAGATGCCCACAAGCAAGATGGAAAAACAAGGAAGTGATTATATAAGTGTTTCTTTATTCCGAAAACGTGCGGGCGATGTGTTTTAGCACAGGACAAGTGAGTAATAACAATACAGCATTAGTCACATTGAATGGAGATAAAAAAATAAATAATTATGGACCGCGGAACCTCCGCTTAAAGATGGATGTTGCTGAATAAACTCCAGGCTCATGTTCAAGCTCTTGCTGTCTGCCTATTCTTGGTGTTAAAACTTTACATGGTACCAGAAGTGGGGTCAGAGAAGTCATGGCAGCAAACAGCAACACAAAGAACATTCCTTCCCTGGATTTGGAATCAGGGAATGTAGCTGAAAACTGGTCACAATGGAGGGAGCTGATAGAGCTTGTGTTTGCAGGACCAGATGCAGACAGATGGACTGATCAGCAGAAAGCAGCTCACTTTCTGATATGTGTGGGACAAAAAGGACGTGATGTGTGCAGAGCCTGGCAAGCAAGTGGGGAGATCACTGCAGAGGACAAAAAGAAAACCGAGGTACTGTTTGCAAAGTTTGAAGCATACTGCAACCCGAGGAGAAACTCTACAGTGCAAAAGAAAATTGTTTTATGAGAGGAAGCAGTGTGGAGGTGAGTCTGTGGATGAAGACTGTGCTTGGCAAAGACTGTGCTTTCTATGATGCTGGAGATATGATAAAAGACCGCATTCTGATGGGCAGGAAGTTCAGGAAAAGCTGCTGCAGGAAGAAGACTTAAATCTTGAGAAAGCCATAAGGATTGCCAGGGCATATGAAATGTCAAGAAAGGACATGCAGGTACTGGAAGGAACACAGCTCCAGATTAATATAAATATAAAATAGATACTGAAGCGCTATAATGGTGCAAACGTATTACAGATATAAATATGTGGTATACATAAGATAACCAAATGATAAAAGCTGCAATCAATTAATGTGTCTAATAACATAAAATGATTTTAAAATGTGATATTGATGCGCTATAAACCAACCTTATTTAAATAAACCGTGACCAGATAAATTAAATACCTGTGACCCAAAGGAGGAGCCTAGTCACGCTGCTGGCGGCATTCTGAGCAGTCGGAAGCCGGAGCAGTGAAGGAAAGCGCTCGCACTGAGCTGAACTGTGGCTATCTATGCAATAACTGAATTTTGGTCACGTGAGTGAGAGCGCCGTATGCAAAACATCATTGCCTTCGGGTCATACAGTATTGCGCAATGGGCGTTTTTCTTTTTCTTTTTCCTTCTATGGTTCATTCGTTGTTAGCTCACCGCTGATACTGCTCCAGTCAAAAAATCAAACAGCCATCCCGGTTTGTGATCAGCTCGATAAAAAGGGATGAAGTAAAGGAGTGCTTTAGTTGGTCTTTTTTAGGATCCTAAAACTGCATGTGTTTATATTCCACGGAGCTGGTGGGGAGGAGTAATATCAGGAGTGTTTTTTTCTGAGGCTGTTTGTATTGCACTGAACTGTTTTGTACCCATTGGGGTTCTTCTGAGCACTTTATATTGCACAATTGTTTTTGTATTTTGCACATATGCAGGTTGGCACATTTATTTGCAGTTTGCACTTTGGTCACAGGTATTTAATTTATCTGGTCACGGTTTATTTAAATAAGGTTGGTTTATAGCGCATCAATATCACATTTTAATCTCCAGATTAATGCTATGGAAAATCACAGCAGCAGATATGGGCAAGAAAGAACACACAAAGGAATAAAAGGCACCTATGGCACTGGGCAGGGCCGCCATTAGGGGGGTACAGGCAGTACATCTGTAAGGGGCCTGGGTGGCAACCCCCCCTTTTTTTTTTGTAAGGGGCCCGGAGGTCCCCAGGGCCCCGGATGGCATCCCCCCATTTTTTTATTTAACCACTTAACGACCGCCCACTGTAAATATACGTCGGCAGAATGGCACGGACAGGCACAATCACGTACCTGTACGTGACTGCCTTCGTATGGGTGGGGGGTCCAATCGGACCCCCCTCCGGTACAGTGAGCGCCGGGATCGCTTCGGGAGCGATCCGTGATGAGGGGGCCGCCATTCGATTCTGGCCACCCCCTCGCGATCGCTCCCGGCGAATCAAATGCTTCCTCTGCCTGTGTAATGTTTACACAGGCAGGAGGAAGTGATGTCATCCCTCATGCGGCACTCACATATACCGAGCACCGCATGAGAGAAGACACACAGGTTAGTGCACAAACACTACACTAACACCAGCACACATAGGTACATAAATCACCCCCCCAGACACCCCCAGATCACCCCCCCCAGCCCCCAGTCACAGTGTCACTGATTGCAGTGACCATTTATTTACTGATCACTGCAATCAGTGACATTTGTGACTGTAAAAGTGTCAGGGCAGTTAGTTTTAGGTCCAGTGTAGCCCCTAACCCCCCCTAATAAAGGTTCAACCCCTTGATCGCCCCCCAGGTAACCCTTTCACCCCCTAGCACCTCCGTCACTAAGCGATCGTTTTTCTGATCGCTGTTTTAGTGTCAGTGATGCCGATAGGTAGCCAGTTATTTTTTTTAGGTTCGCCGCAGGTTTTTATAGCGTCGGGTACCCCCATATATTACCTAATAAAGGTTTAACCCCTTGATCGCCCCCCCAGGTAACTCTTTCACCCGTGTCACTAAGCAATCGTTTTTCTGATCGCTGTCTTAGTGTCGGTGATGCCGATAGGTAGCCAGTTATTTTTTTTAGGTTCGCCGCAGGTTTTAATAGCGTCGGGTACCCCCATATATTACCTAATAAAGGTTTGACCCCTTGATCGCCCCCCCAGGTAACCCTTTCACCCGTGTCACTAAGCAATCGTTTTTCTGATCGCTGTCTTAGTGTCGGTGATGCCGATAGGTAGCCAGTTATTTTTTTTTAGGTTCGCCGCAGGTTTTTATAGCGTCGGGTACCCCTATATATTACCTAATAAAGGTTTAACCCCTTGATCGCCCCCCAGGTAACCCTTTCACCCCCTTTTGCCAGTGTCACTAAGCGATCGTTTTTCTGATCGCTGTCTTGGTGTCGGTGATGCCGATAGGTAGCCAGTTATTTTTTTTTAGGTTCGCCCCAGGTTTTTATAGCATCGGGTACCCCCATATATTACCTAATAAAGGTTTAACCCCTTGATCGCCCCCCCCAGGTAACCCTTTCACCCCCTAGCACCGCTGTCACTAAGCAATCGTTTTTCTGATCGCTGTCTTAGTGTCGGTGATGCCGATAGGTAGCCAGTTATTTTTTTTTAGGTTCGCCGCAGGTTTTTATAGCGTCGGGTACCCCCATATATTACCTAATAAAGGTTTAACCCCCAGATTTCCCCTAGTTAACCCTTTCACCAGTGATTACCATATAAGTGTTACGGGTGACGCTGGTTAGTTAGTTTGCTTTTTATAGTGTCAGGGCACCCGCCGTATATAACCCAATAAAGGTTTAACCCCCTGATCGCCTGGTGGGTGATATCAATTAGGTTTTAGCGTCAGAGAGGGTCTGCGTCACACCCCAGGCAGCGTCAGGTTAGTGCCAGTAACGCTAACACCCACGCGTGAAGCATACACCTCCCTTAGTGGTATAGTATCTGAACAGATCAATATCTGATCTGATCATATCTATACTAGCGTCCCCAGCAGTTTAGGGTTCCCAAAAACGCAGTGTTAGCGGGATCAGCCCAGATACCTGCTAGCACCTGCGTTTTGCCCCTCCGTCCAGCCCAGGCCACCCAAGTGCAGTATCGATCGATCACTGTCACTTACAAAACACAACACACATAACTGCAGTGTTCGCAGAGACAGGCCTGATCCCTGCGACTCCAGTGCTGTAAGAGGTGATTTCACCACCACAGTTAAAAAAAAAAGCATATATGCCGAAGCATTGGGGCAGCAGGGGCGGAGGAGCGATTTTGCTCCTAATGCCGCGTACATACGGTCGAAATTCCGACGGAGGCTTGCCCGTGGAAAAGTCCGACCATGTGTGTGCGGCATAACTTTTGCAGGAGGATGCCCCCATGCTTCGGCATATATAAATGGTGCATGTATGCCCATCATTAGAAGTAGGTGGATGAAGGGCGGTATTCTAATAGTGGGCATACCCACCGATCAATCTCTTTTTTCGTTCAGCCAACTGGCTGCATGAAAAAAAAGATTACAATACATGTCCAACAAGGACCAGCAACGTACTGGTATGTTGCTGGACTTTGAATGGTTATACCAGATTGATGCCTGCGGGTTTAGGTATCATCTTGGTATCATTCTTTTCAGCCAGCGGCCGGCTTTCATGTAAAAGTAATCCTAGTGGCTACGTAGCCTCTGGACTGCTTTTACAAGCAGTGGGAGGGAATGTCCCCCCCGGATATAAAAAGCGCCATTGGGAAATTGGGAAAGCATTTTATCACACCGATCTTGGTGTGGTCAGATGCTTTGAGGGCAGAGGAAAGATCTAGGGTCTAATAGACCCCAGTTTTTTCAAAAAAAGAGTACCTGTCACTACCTATTGCTATTATAGTGGATATTTACATTCCCTGAGATAACAATAAAAATGATAAAAAAAAAATATATATGGAAGGAACAGTTTAAAAATAAAATAAAAAATCAAAATTAATAATAATAAAAAAAAGCACCTCTGTCCTGCCCTGCTCTTGCGCAATGGCGAACGCAAGCGTCGGTCTGGCGTCATATGTAAACAGCAATTGCACCATGCACGTGAGGTATCACCGCGAAGGTCAGATCGAGGGCGGTCATTTTAGCAGTAGACCTCCTCTGTAAATCTAACGTGGTAACCTGTAAAGGCTTTTAAAGGCTTTTAAAAATGTATGTAGTTTGTCGCCAATGTGCGTTTGTGCGAATTTTTAAAGCATGTCGTGTTTGGTATCTATGTACTCGGCCTAAGATCATCTTTTTTATTTCATCAAACATTTGGGCAATATAGTGTGTTTTAAAGCATTAAAATTAAAAAAAGTGTATTTTTTCCCAAAAAAATGCGTTTGAAAAATCGCTGCGCAAATACTGTGTGGAAAAAAAAAATGCAACACCCACCATTTTAATCTGTAGGGCCTTTGCTTTAAAAAAATATATAATGTTTGGGGGTTCAACATAATTTTCTTGCAAAAAAAAAATGTTTTCATGTAAACAAAAAGTGTCAGAAAGGGCTTTGTCTTCAAGTGCTTAGAAGAGTGGATGTAAGCTTCCTAATGTTGTGTATAAAATGCCAGAACATTTCAAAACCCCCCCAAATGACCCCATTTTGGAAAGTAGACACCCCAAGCTATATACTGAGAGGCATGTCGAGTCCATTGAATATTTTATATGTTGACACAAGTTGCGGAAAAAACGACAATTTGTTTGTTTTTTTTTTGTTTTTTTTGCACAAAGTTGTCACTAAATGATATATTGCTCACACATGCCATGGGCATATGTGGAATTACACCCCAAAATACATTCTGTTGCTTCTCCTGAGTACGGGGATACCACATGTGTGAGACTTTTTGGGAGCCTAGCCGCGTACGGGACCCCAAAAACCAAGCACCGCCTTCAGGCTTTCTAAGGGTGTAAATTTTTGATTTCACTGCTTATCACAGTTTCGGAGGCCATGGAATGCCCAGATGGCACAAACCCCCCCCAAATGACCCCATTTTGGAAAGTAGACACCCCAAGCTATTTGCTGAGAGGTATGGTGAGTATTTTGCAGATCTCGCTTTTTGTCACAAAGTTTTGAAAATTGAAAAAAAATAAATAATTTACTTTCTTCATTTTCAAAAACAAATGAGAGCTGTAAAATGCTCACCATGCCTCTCAGCAAATAGCTTGGGGTGTCTACTTTCCAAAATGGGGTCATTTGGGGGGGTTTTGTGCTATTTTGGCATTTTATGGCTTTTGAAACTGTGATAGGTAGTGAGCAGTGAAATCAAAAATTTGTGCCTAGAAATCCTGAAGGCGGTGCTTGGTTTTCGGGGTCCCGTACGTGGCTAGGCTCCTAAAAAGTCCCACACATGTGGTATCCCCGTACTCAGGAGAAGCAGCAAAATGTATTTTGGGGTGTAATTCCACATATAACCATGGCATGTGTGAGCAATATATCATTTAGTGACAACTTTTTGTAATTTTTATTTTTTTTTGTCATTATTCAATCACTTGGGACAAAAAAAAAATATTCAATGGGCTCAACATGCCTCTCAGCAATTTCCTTGGGGTGTCTACTTTCTAAAATGGGGTCATTTGGGGGGGGGGGGGGGGTTTGTGCTATTTTGGCATTTTATGGCCTTCGAAACTGTGATAGGTAGTGAGGAGTGAAATCAAAAATTTGCGCCCTTAGAAATCCTGAAGGCGGTGCTTGGTTTCCGGGGTCCCGTACGCGGCTAGGCTCCCAAAAAGTCCCACACATGTGGTATCCCCGTGCTCAGGAGAAGCAACAAAATGTATTTTGGGGTGCAATTCCACATATAACCATGGCATGTGTGAGCAATATATCTTTTAGTGACAACTTTTTGTAATTTTATTTTTTATTTTTTTTTAGTCATTATTGAGACAAAAAAAAAATATTCAATGGGCTCAACATGCCTCTCAGCAATTTCCTTGGGGTGTCTACTTTCCAAAATGAGGTCATTTGGGGGGGTTTTGTACTGCCCTGCCATTTTAGCACCTCAAGAAATTAGATAGGCAGTCATAAACTAAAAGCTGTGTAATTTTTTTTTACTAAAGACATGTGGCTGAATACATTTTGGCCTAAATGTATGACTACAATTGAGTTTATTTGATTTTTCTTATAACAAAAAGTAGAAAATATCATTTTTTTTTCAAAATTTTCAGTCTTTTTCCGTTTATATCGCAAAAAATAAAAATCGCAGAGGCAATCAAATACCATTAAAAGAAAGCTCTATTTGTGGGAAGAAAAGGACGCAAATTTCGTTTGGGTACAACATTGCATGTCCACACAATTTCCAGTTAAAGCAGCGCAGTGCCAAATTCTGAAAATACCTCTGGTCCTTTAGCTACAAAATGGTTTCGGGGCTTAAGTGGTTAAAAAAAAAAAAAAAAATTACATTTTATTTTTATTTTTTTATTTTTTTTTACTTTATTTTTTTTGTAAGGGGCCCGGAGGTCCCCAGGGGCCTAGATGCCAACCCCCCTTTTTAAAAAAAAAATTAACATTTTTATTTATTTTTTGTAAGGGGCCCAGAAGCCCGGAGGTCCCCAGGGGCCCGTATGGCAACCCCCACTTTTTTTTGTAAGGGGCCCTGAGGTCCCCAGGGCCCCGGTTGGTAACCCCCCTTTTTTTTATTTTTTTTATTTTTAAAACATGTAAAAAAAATAAATTTTAATTTATTTATTTATTAATTTTTTTCCCCAAGGGCCCAGGTGGCAACCCCCCGGCCTCAATAATTTGCGGTGGCAGCACCCCCCCCCCCCCCCCGCTTCCCAATTCATGGCACCCCCCCCCCGCTTCTCAGTTTGCTTCTCAATCAATTTGCAGCGGCAGCACCCCCCCCAGTTCTCTGCTCCAGGGGGCCCATGCCTGAAGCTGTGTAAAGGGCCCCAAAATTCCTGATGGTGGCCCTGGCACTGGGACAAGTAACACACAAGCAGCGTGTGGATATTGTGGAAACATTCACCATAAAGGGGGCAGATATGCAATAAATGCAAGAAAAGAGGACATTCAGCCAGGGTGTGTAAACTGTCTTCACAAACTGTAAGGTCAAAAACACGTTCTGTACATGCCATAGAAGATAATGATGACAATGCAGGGTCAGGCTCAGACCGCACCCCAATATACAGTGGGTACGGAAAGTATTCAGACCCCCTTAAATTTTCCACTCTTTGTTATATTGCAGCCATTTGCTAAAATCATTGAAGTTCATGTTTTTTCCTCATTAATGTACACACAGCACCCCATAGTGACAGAAAAACACAGAATTGTTGAAATTTTTGCAGATTTATTAAAAAATAAAAACTGAAATATCACATGGTCATAAGTATTCAGACCCTTTGTTTGGTATTTAGGAGAAGCACCCTTTTGATCTAATACAACCATGAGTCTTTTTGGGAAAGATGCAAAAAGTTTTTCACACCTGGATTTGGGGATCTGGCCAGATATGGGGTATCATTTCGGAATTTAAAAGTGAGAGGTTCTGGAGAGGTTCTGGTTCTGCTCGAGCTGGGTCGGACCTGTGGAAGTAACTCTAGCCGGCTGTATATTCAATGACTGTCATAGAAATCCTGTCAGCTACAGGATTCCTGGACTTCCTGATTCCGAATCTCGGGTACGTCCACGCGCGCGGGCACGCGCGCGCGCGATGGCGAGCACGTGCGCGCGCACGCGCTTAGCGGGGGCGCGCGCACGCTCCACAAAGCGCGCCAGAAGAGCTATTTAAACATGCCTGTGACAGACAGTCCCTGCTGTCTGCTCTACAGCGTGTAGTACCCAAAGAGACCTGATTTGTGTATTTACCTGTATCCGACCCGGCTTGCCTTGACCCTTCCAGTTTCCTGCCTGCCTCTGACCCCCGGCTTTGTTTGACCAATCTTCTGCCTGATCCTCCAGTACCTTGCCGTCAGCCAATACTACCGACCCGGCTTGTCCGACCAATCTCTCCAGTTGCTGTGTCCTGGTTCCAGTCCAGTCAGCCTCATCAGTTCCAGTCCAGTTGCTTGTTCCTGGTTCCAGTCCAGTTGCTGTATCCTGGTTCCAGTCCAGCCAGTCTCTTCAGTTCCAGTCCAGTTGCTGTGTTCCTGGTTCCGGTTCAGCCTGCCATACTTCCTGGGTGCCTGGATCCGTCCCAGTCTTCAGACTCTACTCTACCTTGATCCATCCTGCCAGGCACTCGTACCCCTTCTACCTCCGTGCCTCCTGTCTTCAGTACCAGGGGCCGCCGGTGGAAGCCGTAAGAGAGGCCTCCCTCTGCAGATCCGGGCTCGTCACCGTCAGGTACGTGACAGTAGCAGACAGCCATGTCTGAGCCCGGGCAGGGAGCCTCACCTATGGAGGAACTCTGTCGGCACCTGGCAGGTTTGTCTGAAGCAGTCAAGAGTCTTCAACAAGGATACACCCGCTTGGAAGAACAAGTGCGGGTCCTCACCAATCCCTCTGCCATCCAAGAGGGGCCCCACGCCTCTGCTTCCACAGCCGGAACAAGTTCCTCACCCACAGTGGTCATGCTTCCTCCTGAACCTAAGGTTCCTACACCCGAAAGATTTTCCGGGGATCGGAGCAAGTTTAGGGCCTTCCGGAATTCGTGTGAACTGTATTTTGCCCTACAGCCCCGTACCTTTTCTCTAGAGGCCACCAAGGTGGGCTTTGTGGTCTCTTTGCTCGCTGGAGACCCTCAGAGCTGGGCCCACCGTCTCTTTGAACAGAAGGATGTATCACTAAACAACCTCGCTCCTTTTTTCGATGCCCTGGCCCAGCTATACGAAGATCCCCAACTCTCAGTAACCGCAGAAGCCGCCTTGCGTTCCCTTCAACAAGGACGCAGACCAGCGGAGGACTATGTGGCAGAATTCAGGCGGTGGAGTGCGGATACCAATTGGAATGATGCCGCCCTCCTCCATCAGTTTCGCTTAGGACTTTCCGATTCCTTGAAGGACGAGCTAGCTAGAGTTGGTGTACCACAGACACTCAACCTGTTGATTGATCTAACCATCCAGATTGACCGACGTCTGAGGGAACGGAGGGCTGAGAGGACCACTGGCTTCTCCCGCCCAACCTGGATGCTTCCTCGGGCTCCTAGTCACCTGTACTCGGCTCCTGCTACACCTCCAACTCCCACATCTGACACGCCTGAACCAATGCAGCTCGGGCTCCTTCGTCCATCCCTCGCTCCTGAGGAACGCCAGCGCCGCCGAATAAATAATCTGTGCCTGTACTGCGGGGACCCCGGACATTTCGTTAGAACCTGTCCCCTGAAGCTTCGTAAGTTTCTTTCAGTTTCTTCTAACATGACTAACCTACAAGCCAAAACCACATCTCACCTTGCCCTCTCTGTTTCATTACAGCTCCCAGGAAGGACTTTGCCAGTACCCGCCATTATTGATTCCGGAGCATGCAGCTGCTTTATGGACTCAGCCTTTGCCATTAAACACCAAATTCCCCTTCGTACCAAGACCCACGGACTTCGTGTCCATCTGGCTGATGGTTCCGTCATTAAGTCCGGACCTGTGACCCAGGAGACCACTCCTATACCCGCTACCATCTTTACCACCTCTGGAACCCACCAAGAATGCTTGTGTCTGGACATCATCTCTTCCCCGTTGTTTCCCTTGATCCTTGGTATGCCTTGGTTACAAGCCCACAATCCCATTATCAACTGGACTACGGGAATAGTTGCCTTTCCTTCTTCCTATTGCCAACAGTCCTGCGGCTCATATAAACCTCCTGGGCCGGCCTCATTACTATGCATTGACACCGAAGATGGCACCCGTCAATCCATCCCAGAAGTTTACCACGACTTTCTTGACGTATTTAGTAAACAAAAGGCAGAGACTCTACCACCCCATCGGGCCTACGATTGCCCCATCGACCTACTTCCTGGAGCAAAGATTCCGTTCGGTAGAGTCTTCCCTTTAACGGAGGTGGAACAAGGGGCTTTAAAAAATTATGTTGATGAGAACTTGCAAAAAGGGTTCATCCGCCCTTCCACATCCCCAGCGGGCGCAGGCATCTTTTTTGTAGAGAAAAAGGACCACACCCTTCGACCTTGTGTGGATTACCGGGAATTGAATAAAATTACAGTAAAAAATCGCTACCCTCTCCCCCTGGTACCAGAGTTATTTCAGAGACTAGGTACTGCCACCATCTTTACCAAACTTGACCTCCGCGGAGCCTACAACTTGATCCGTATCAAAGAAGGTGACGAATGGAAGACCGCCTTCCGTACCCGGTATGGACATTTTGAGTACTTGGTAATGCCATTCGGGTTGTGTAACGCCCCTGCCACTTTCCAGTATTTTATCAACGATGTTCTACGGGACTTCCTAGACCTCTTTGTTATTGTTTATCTTGATGATATCTTAATTTTTTCTTCCTCCCTTGATTCTCATCGCAGACATGTCAAAAATGTGTTGGGTCGGCTCCGCCAGCATGGCCTGTATGCGAAGGCCGAAAAATGCGAGTTCGAGCAAGAGAGTATATCATTTCTGGGGTTAATCATTTCCAGCGAGGGCATCAAGATGGATCCTCAAAAAATTACCGCAATCCTGGACTGGCCAGAACCGGTGGACAAGAAGGGAATCCAACGTTTCGTTGGATTCGCCAACTTCTACCGCAAGTTCATCAGGGGGTTTTCAGCTATTATCGCACCCATTACTCAACTCACCAAGCAAGGAACACGTTTTCACTGGTCTCCTGAAGCCCAAGAAGCTTTTGAACGCCTGAAGGCCCTATTTACCTCAGCCTCTATCTTGAAACACCCAGACTCCTCACTACCATTCGTACTTGAGGTAGACGCCTCCGAAATAGCGGTAGGAGCAATACTGTCCCAAAGACAGGGAGTCAAAGCCTTGCTCCACCCAGTAACCTTCTTCTCCCGCAAGCTTTCTGCAGCAGAGAGGAACTACGACGTGGGGGATCGGGAGCTACTAGCGATCAAGTCTGCACTAGAAGAATGGCGGTACCTGCTGGAGGGCGTGGCTCATCCGATCCTAATATTCACTGACTACAAGAACCTGGAGTACCTGAAAGCCGCGAGAAGATTGAATCCACGACAAGCCAGGTGGGCACTCTTCTTCTCCCGGTTCTCTTTTCATGTTACTTATCGTCCTGGAGCCAAGAATATTAAGCCTGACGCCCTGTCTCGGATGTTCCATAAGTCCAAGGAGACTTCTCCGCCTGATACCATCCTTGCCCCCGGAAATTTCCTTCTTCTACAGGAGAACCTGTTCACTCAAATCAAACAAGCTTCCACCGGGCAGAGACAGTTCTCCGAGCCGGAGTTGCAGGTTAAGGATGGACTATTGTGGTACCAAGACAGAATCTACGTACCTGAGAAACTAAGAGTAACCGCATTAGAACTCTGCCACGACCACGCCCTGGCCGGGCATTTTGGCGTTGCCAAGACCACTGACCTGGTACAGCGCACCTTCTGGTGGCCTCGAGTACGTGAAGACTGTAGGAGGTTTGTAGATTCTTGTACAACTTGTACCCGAAACAAGGGTTCCAGATCCAAGGCCTGGGGACTACTAAAACCCTTACCCGTTCCAGATAGGCCCTGGAGAATGTTGTCCATCGACTTCATTGTCGAGTTACCCCCGGCCGAGAACCATTCCACCATCTTCGTTATTGTGGACCGTCTGTCCAAGATGGCACACTTCATCCCTATGAAAGGGACTCCCTCCGCTCCTGAAACCGCACAGGTATTCATCAGAGAAATAGTCAGACTCCACGGGGTACCAGCCAATATTGTTTCCGATCGCGGGGTTCAATTTACCTCTCGATTCTGGAGATCCCTTTGCAAAACCTTGAAAATCGAATTATCATTTTCCTCTGCTTACCATCCACAGACCAACGGACAGACGGAGAGAACGAATCAGACGCTCGAGCAATACCTGCGATGCTTCTCCTCTTTTGCTCAGGACAACTGGGTTTCCCTACTTCCGTTGGCCGAGTTTGCGTATAACAATTCCATCCACTCCGCTACCTGCCAGACTCCTTTCTTTGCAAACTATGGTTTTCATCCTACTTTTCTGCCTAACTCCCTTCCTGAGTGTCCTGTACCTGCAGTCCAGGAAAAGTTAAATTTTTTCTCGGTCAATAACCAGCTTTTACAAGAGACCATGACCAAGACTCAAGAACGCAACAAGACAATTTATGACAAGAAGAGACGGGGTGAATTAGTGTTGGTACCCGGCGACCAAGTATGGCTATCTACCACAAACCTAAGAATGGCATGCCCTTCTAAAAAACTGGGCCCCAAATTTTTAGGTCCATTCCCTGTTAAGAGGAAAATTAATGAAGTAGCTTATGAATTGGAACTTCCTGACTCTCTTAGAATCCATCCAGTTTTTCATGTCTCTCTCCTAAAACCCACAGTCTCTAATCCGTTTCCAGATCGGAAGCCGGATCACCCTGATCCGATCATTATTGACGGTGAGCAGGAATTCGAAGTAGAAGCTATCATGGACTTCAGGAGAAGAAATAACCAGAACCAATTCCTAATTAAATGGAAGGGCTACGGACCCGAGGAAAACTCATGGGAACCCGAGGAGAATATCCATGCCAGGAGTTTGATACAGGCTTTCAAAAGGACTCACCCTGGAAGGTTCACCTGGCTGGGCATCCGGAGGCTGCCCCTTGGGGGGGCAATGTCATAGAAATCCTGTCAGCTACAGGATTCCTGGACTTCCTGATTCCGAATCTCGGGTACGTCCACGCGCGCGGGCACGCGCGCGCGCGATGGCGAGCACGTGCGCGCGCACGCGCTTAGCGGGGGCGCGCGCACGCTCCACAAAGCGCGCCAGAAGAGCTATTTAAACATGCCTGTGACAGACAGTCCCTGCTGTCTGCTCTACAGCGTGTAGTACCCAAAGAGACCTGATTCGTGTATTTACCTGTATCCGACCCGGCTTGCCTTGACCCTTCCAGTTTCCTGCCTGCCTCTGACCCCCGGCTTTGTTTGACCAATCTTCTGCCTGATCCTCCAGTACCTTGCCGTCAGCCAATACTACCGACCCGGCTTGTCCGACCAATCTCTCCAGTTGCTGTGTCCTGGTTCCAGTCCAGTCAGCCTCATCAGTTCCAGTCCAGTTGCTTGTTCCTGGTTCCAGTCCAGTTGCTGTATCCTGGTTCCAGTCCAGCCAGTCTCTTCAGTTCCAGTCCAGTTGCTGTGTTCCTGGTTCCGGTTCAGCCTGCCATACTTCCTGGGTGCCTGGATCCGTCCCAGTCTTCAGACTCTACTCTACCTTGATCCATCCTGCCAGGCACTCGTACCCCTTCTACCTCCGTGCCTCCTGTCTTCAGTACCAGGGGCCGCCGGTGGAAGCCGTAAGAGAGGCCTCCCTCTGCAGATCCGGGCTCGTCACCGTCAGGTACGTGACAATGACACCAACACAAAGTATGGCTATGCATGAATATCATTCTTTTTATTATTTGTCTTGGGGTTTTATCACTGTGATTCAGGCGCCTTGCCAAAGGCAGGAAGCAGCCCACTGCAACCAAATCAGCACACTGCAGGTGCAATCGCAAGGTCACATTCCGTGCTTGCAAAATACACTTAATCATCATAATAATATCAGTAGAAAAGCAAGCAGAAAAACATCCCCCGAAACATACAGTTTGAACTTATTAAAACAAAATAAAGTGGAACTCTTCATCAATGGTTCATTTGGTTATACATTAATCAATATATTGATCCATTCCTTACAATCCCTCCTTTGATCAAGGCTTCAGAACAGAAGCCCCTTGATCATCAGAATATTCATTGTACCACTTCTTCTCGGTGGATATTGCTTACTACATATCCAACATTTATCATATCCTGACTTCTGAGCATAGGCATATTTAAATTTTAACAGTAGCATTTTATCTGTGAAACCTCCCTCCATACTTCTTTTCGTTCTTTGTTGTTGTGCAGTATAATTCTGCTCTGTATTTTTACCACATATACCCTTCATTTCACCCAGATCCTCCGGGTGATATATACAGTTAGTTATGATCCAAGTGGGGATAAACACCAATATCACGAGTCCTGCCAACAGAGCCCATAGCTTCCCTGAATCATTTGCTATGAACAGAGTCATTTTTAGGGTACAGTCTTCCTTTTAGTCTCTATTTTCGAGGACTTGTAACACCTGTTTCACCTCCTTTTTCTCTGGGGGTGTGCCTGGAAATGTCTTTAGTCTTGATGCATGGATCCACTGTGGGCCTTGATCTGTGAGAACGGCTGTTCTGGCAACCTTCAGGACTTCAAATGGTCCCTGGAAAATAGGACCTGGTTGTCTCCGGACAGCTAGTTGTTTTATCAGCACTTTGTCTCCTGGGATATACGGATGTGTAGGTTCTGTGGAGAGAGGAGGGAAAGTGACAGCAACTTTGTCCTCTGTTTCACTAAGGCTACTTACCAAATGTTTCACGTACTCTTCCTGTAGAGAATAAAGATTAACCTCCTCTCCCTCATCAGGCTTCCTCTGTGCTGGCCTACCCATAAGTATTTCAAATGGTGACAACCCTGTTCTGGAATGTGGGGCTGTTCTTATTTGGAATAGGACTGCAGGGAGATAATCAATCCACCCCTTCATAGTTCCTCCTGTGGCCTTTTGGAGTTTATCCTTTATATTTCTGTTCATTCTTTCTACTATTCCTGCACTTTGTGGGTGATATGGAATATGTAGTTTCCATTGAATGCCCAGGAGTTTTGCTAGGTCCTGGGTGAGGGCAGCTGTAAAAGCTGGACCCTGGTCTGACCAGATCTTGGCTGGTAAACCATACCTCGAAATCCAGTGATTTATTAGTGCCCTTGATGCTATCTTGGCCGTTTCTCCTGTGGTTGGAATAGCCTCGACCCATGAGCTAAACTTGTCCACTATGACCAAAAGGTATTTTAAATTCCCTTTCTGTTTTGGCATGTGTGTAAAGTCTATTTGTAGATCTTGGAGGGGGCCTATTGGGGGGGGGGGCAAATTTCCATGTATACCCTGTTTTTTACATTGCACATTGTTTTGTGCGCAAGTGAGACATGAATCTGTCAACTGGGCAATGAGGTGTGTATCATTGATCGTGCTGAAGGACTGTCTGTACATTGTCAAAACTGTTTTCCTTCCCAAATGACCTGGACCATGTAGATAGGAAATAAGTAAAGGGGCTGCTGCTTCAGGTATACCTATTATTCCCTCCTTACTTGTCCAAAGGCCTGAAATGGTCGTTGACAAGTTATGCTCTGTCCAGTGTTTAATGTCCTGGGCGGTTGCCTTGGACTGCAGGAGGGAAGCTAGTGACGGAAAATCTGGGGAAGAGAAGTCAGTAGCAAAAAGCAATGTGATGGGATGAGAGGTGGGAACAGAGTCCGCTGCTTTTTTTTGCTTCTCTATCTGCCAATGCATTGCCCTGTGCTTCTTTACTTTTGTCATACGAGTGTCCTTTCACTTTAATAACTCGGAGATTTTGTGGGAGTTGCAGTGCAGCCAGCAGAGAGAGAACAAAAGCCTTATTTGCTATCTCTTTGTTATCTGCTGTCCTAAAGCCTCTCTTTTCCCATATGAGTATTCCTGGGGCTGAAGGGAGGGGCTGCTGGAGCTGACTGGGATCTCTGTTGTAGCTGCACTTCGTCTCCCTGTTGAGGTCTGTGTTGAGATCTCGAGCTATATCCTCCTCTGCCTCTCCTAGCAAAGCTATCTCTAGCTCCTCTCCTCTGTGGACATTCTGACTTCAGTACGGCTTAATTGTGACAACCTGGGGGTGGTTCAAGTCAATAACAGCATTTCGGTATTATCACAACCTGTGGTACGATTTCTACATACATGGTTCTGCGTTGCCTTTAGTTGAATATTTTTCTGTATGCTGTACACCTTCCCGGGGTCGACAATACTTTGGCTGACTCCTTGTCTCGATTTCAGTAGGACAGGTTCCCGAGAGCTGGCACCGGCAGCGGATCAACAGGGGGTCCCTTGTCCCGAATGACTGTGGGAGATTGCCTTGGGGTCATCGCAGGATGGATCAGACGGTGAATGAGTGAGGCTACGTGGGCGCATACCTCCCAAATATCCCTGATTTTGAGGGACTGTCCCTGATTTGGAACTTTGTCCCTCCTTTCCTCCTCATGTGTCCCTTATTTTGGTCTGGTCTATATAGTTGTATATAAAATGCACTTTTTATCTATCAAAAAGTGTTTCCCAGTGCTAAACCTTTCATCCAATTTCTAAATTGCTGCATTTATAAATTCCAAAAGCCAATATAAAGGAATAGTAGTGGTAAAAAAAGCACTTGTGGGTTTAACTAATCTTATTTTTTGTACAATTCTCCTTTAAGGGGGCGTGGCAATGGGGTGTGTCCTATGCCTGCATACTTTTGCTGGTAGGTTTCCCTCATTCCCATCTCAGAAAGTTGGGAGGGATGCGTGGGCAGCCTAGGCCAAGGTAGGGCGGGAATGGTTGGGATTGGGTCGGCTGACCGGGCTGGACCCGGCTGGCTCGAAGGTAAGGCTGATGGTCCTTTACTTTGTTTCCAGGAACCTGGAGCAGGGGGTGTCGTTGTCTGCCATTGAGCGGAAACTGACGGGTTTAGCGTTCTTCTTTAAGTTGCAGGGCTGTTGCAATTTCACCAAAGATTTTTGGGTTTGACAGGCTCTTATAAGCTATGACTGTTAGTGTGAAACGCGTCAGCTCTTCTGTCCGTTCTGCTGTCGCATGTATTTTGATTTCATTTTTTGAATAAAAGGCAAAAACTTTTTGGGAGTGCGGCTGTCCAGAACTTCTTCCTGCTTTATTGCTATATGCATTGCCAGCACCTGGGCTTCTAAACTGGAGGAGAGGTTTTCACCTTTGTTTGACCTACCTAGAGCGGTGATATCCCTTTCCCTAGGCTCTTATAGGGTATCGTAGGTCACATAAGCGCAAGGATGCTCGGCGTCCTGTGTCTTTTGAGAATCTATAGGCCATTTTTGCTCAATTGGGCTTGTTATGTGCAACAGCTTATGAGGTCTCCTTGTTTAAAGCAGCATTTTCTCTTGCCTTCTTTGGAGCCTTTCGGATTGGTGAACTGGTCAGCCCATCTAGATGAGTTCATGGGGGTATGTTGGCTCAGGATGTAGTTTGCGGGGAAAACATCGTCCAGTTGCTGCTATGCAGGTCAGGCAAGGGTGCTCAAGTGCAGCTGTTTTCTCTGCCGAGTTCTCCATTTTGCCCGCTGGAAGCGGGAAAAAAGTTTCTCACAGTATGCCCAGTTGTGGCTGGGTCATTTTTGTTGCATATTGATGGGTCTCCTCTATCTAAATTCCAGTTTGTTTCCATTTTCTGGAAGAGTTTTCGGGCAGCGGGTTTAGATGACAAGCAGTACGCCTCACACTCCTTCCGTATCAGGGTGGCCATGGAGGCCGCTTGGTGTGGGCTGGACGAGGCAGCTGTTAAGCGGTTTTGGTAGATGGGACTCCATGAGATTTTGTATTTAAGTTCGTCCGCAGATGTTGACAGATTAAATGAGGTTGGAGGGGGGTGTTTGAGGTCCCTGCCTGTGGGTGTTTGTAGTGTTACGTAAGTCTCTGTGGTTCGTCTGTGTGTTGCTCTGTGGTGTTTTTGTTCTGTGGTGTTTTGTTCTTTTCTTTCAGGCGACGAGCAGATGCACCTCGTCTGGATAATGGGCCACTCATATGTGTTTTGGGGGGCCAGATGAGCTGATGTTAGGCCTAATGGCAGGCAGCTGGGCATTTCTAGGTGGGAGGCTTGTAGCCGCTGGTTGGGGGTACCGGGTATGATGTGGAGCAGGGTTGTGCCTGAAGTGCCACGTTTTGCACTCCTGGACCGTCCTCATGATATTCTGGTGCTCTATTTCGGTGGGAATGATCTGGGAGTTAGGTCTATCGGGAGCTCATTATGGATATCAAGTTTGATTTCCTGCAGCTCCGCACGGGTTTTCCCAACATGCTTGTGGTCTGACATCGTTGCTCGGACAACTTGGCGCATGGCGAGGTCGGTGGAGAGGATCAACAAGGCCCGCAAAAAAGTAAACAAGGTTGTGGGCAGATTCATTGTTTTGGAATGGGGGCCTTGTCATCCGACATATGGAACTGGAAAAATAAACATTGCTGTTCCTCCGGGGGGGGGGGGGTTCACCTCTCTGCGGTGGGTATTGGTTTATGGACCCTCGGACTGCAGGATGGGATTCAGCATGCTTTGAGGGTGTGGCGGGGCACTCAAGGGTAAGGGTTTACCCTTGTATGCTGTGGCGGTTGTTGGTCTTTGATGGTGGTATGGAAAACTACAATAAGGAAGGGTTTGGGACTCATCGGTGGTATGTGTCCCTCTGGTGTATTCCAGTTATCACAGTTTAGCTGGAATATGGTAAGGTGCCTTTCACACGGACAGCTGTTTTGCCGCAGTTAAAAGCATGTAAAATGTTCTGTGAAATCCAAGGCTCCATGCACTGCGATTAGCTGCATTTGTACATTGCGATTACCTGTGTTTACGTGCGGTTATATGCGGCCGCGTTTAGCTGCGGTAGTCATTCCCATAGCAACCCTTTTTATACCTACTGATTATGATGTGCTTCCTGTTGTTCCAGTTTTTTTCTCATGCTGCTATCCGCAGTTGACGCAAAAGACTACGATTACCTGCGGTTATGTGCATATAGCTGCGCTACATCGCACCTGGATGCATTCAATTCTATTTTTTCTATTCGCACCGAACCGCATGTAACGAAATCGCAGCTAAACGCTGTGTGTGAATGGGGCCATAGGAAAGCATTGTGTGCTTTTAGCTGCGGTAGAAATCTAGAAAATCCGCAGATAAAAGCACCATTCTATCCGTCCGTGTGAAAGGGGCCTAATGGTTGCACTGTGGGTAGTGTGTTGCCTCCGAGCCAGTGTGTTGAGGCTGGAGGCCTTATCATGGAAAAAGGTCCCGCAGTGTAGAAGTGGAACATACTATAATTTTGGGGTGCCATCAAAGACCAACAGGCTTAGTGACTGATAGTTTGTTCTCGGATGTTTATCTTCTAAAGAATGTTTTTATCGTTCATGTTAAGTTAATATTTTGTTAATAAAAGGCTGTGTGACAGGAGTGACTTTGGGTGGGGGGTTGGTGCGGCTCAGCTTGCCCTGGAGAGTTCTGGAGGTTCCTGGTCCAGCTTCCCCGACGCCTCTTATGTGTCTCTAATAGGGGCACATGAATGAGAACCATACTATGATCTGTGCTAGTCAGACTCGCTTTGCAGCCACACTAGAACCTTGTAAAATGTATATAATGTGTGCTGTGCCATGATGTTGGACTATTTGCTGTGAGGAAAAAGGGAGGGGGATTCCTCCAACCCCCCCTGCTGATAAGACGTGTATTGAGAAGTTTGAACACACCTGACCTGTGTGGCCAATGCCATTGGACAGTTTGACCCGCCCTGTTTTCCAAGGGTGGGAGGGATGTGTTTTTGAAGAGAGATATCTGTTAACATGTGCTTGAATAAAGCAGTTTGTGGTTTTACCCTACACTGAGGTGTTGTGTCTGGTGACTGGGATGGCTGGAGAATCTTGGATAAGTGCTGGTTCTGAACAGAGGGAGCATTAACGGCGGACCTAGATCTGTTTGAGGGCAGAGGGTTGGTCACAGGCTGCTATGGCCATTTGTACTCCATTCCATGTGTGGTCTCCTTTACCACTTCAACACCGGGGCTTTTTTTTACCACCTCAATACCGGGCCTATTCTGGCACTTCTCTCCTACATGTACAAATCATCATTCTTTTGCTAGAAAATTACTCAGAACCCCCAAACATTATATATGTTTTTTTTAGCAGACACCCTAGGGAATAAAATGACGGTCATTGCAACTTTTTTTCTTGCACGGTATTTGCGCAATCATTTTTCAAACGCCTTTTTTTGGGGAAAAAAAATGGTTTCATGAATTAAAAAATAACAAAACAGTAAAGTTAGCCCAATTGTTTTGTAAAATATGAAAGATGATGTTACTCCAAGTAAATAGATACCTAACATGTCACGCTTTAAAATTGTGCACACTCATGGAATGGCGCCAAACTTCGATACTTAAAAATCTCCATAGGCAACGCTTTGATTTTTTTTTACAGGTTACCAGGTTAGAGTTACAGAAGAGGTCTAGTGCTAGAATTGTTGCACGCGCTCTAACGCACACAGTGATACCTCACATATGTGGTTTGAACAGTGTTTACATATGTGGGCGGGACTTACGTGTGCGTTCGCTTCTGATCGCGAGCTACCGGGGACAGGGGCGTTTTAAACATTTTTTTTTATTATTTCTTTTTTTTATTTTACTTAATTTTTTATATTTTTACACTTTTTTTTTTTTTTGATCACTTTTATTCCTATTACAAGGAATCCCTTGTAATAGGAATGGTGTGTGACAGGTCCTCTTTATGGAGAGATGCGGGGTCAATAAGACCCCACATCTCTCCTCCAGGCTGGAAAGCATGAGATCGGGAAAAAAAATTCACCGATCTCATGCCGCAATGGCGGCTTTGTTTAATTCTGATAACCCGGGCGTGACGTCATCACATCGCGCCCGGGCCTCCGACGGTCATCTCTATGCTTCCTATCCGGCGCTGGACGATTCATTCTCCGGGCCCCCGATGGCACGGGAGAGCCCGGAGAAGCACTGGATGGCGGCGGGAGGGGGGGGGATGTCCCCTCCCAAAGCCTATAAGAACGATCAAGTGGTGGAACTTCCACTATGATCATTCTTATTGTGCACAGAATCGCCGGCTGAATAGAAGGATATCTGAATGATGCCTCTAGCTGCACCCAACATTCAGATATCCCCCAAAAAGCCCAGGACGTCATATGACGCCCACCCAGGATGGGAGATCCCATCTGTGGATGTCATTTAATTATGGGCGGGTAGGGAAGTGGTTAATTATAGGTAACGGTAAGGGGTGGGTTGAGTACAAGTATGGTCAGGCAGACATTAAAAAAGTTGGGGACATCTGGTCAAGAGCTGGACAATCGGTATCGGGCTCTGCAATGGCACGCGGAGGGGGAATATTTAGGGGAGACAACAGAATGTTCTACGGAGGAATATGACTTTGGGGGCCCTGGATTGCTATGGAAGAGCCTTACAGATGGTTTTGTGTTTGGCGATGAAGGGGAACCTACCCTTGAAGACCTGAGAGATTAGTAAAAAAATAAAAATGCAGCGCTATAGAAATGAAAAAACCCCAAAGATCTCTCAAGGCTTAATATGCAAACAGTGGGATTATGAATCATATGTGAAATATGCATTCAAAAAAGTAATAATAAAAGTGCTTGATGCATAAAAGAGAACCTTTAGATACACTCCTATAATTATGCTTAACTTTACAGAGCAAAAAATCTAGGGTGTAATACAAGTGCTCAGTGTAAAAATCCGAACCATTAAATACACTCCTATAGTTACATATAAATTCCTGATAGAGTAAGATATAGTTCATGTAATAATGATATAGAAGGTGTATGTTTAACCAAGAGCTCCTTTCCAAATCATAAAAAACATGTATTAGTTCATAGAAAACATTCCGTGTTCCAATCTTTGAAGTGCTTTTAAATCTTGCGAGAAAGATGACGTAGCTGTGGCATACAGAGTAGTCTAACACACTAGACTCCCGGGGATGTGCATCCAACACCAGGGGAAGGGGAATGGGTACTCTTACCCCATATTGTGGACACACACGCCAGCGGCGGTGGGTCAACCAGGCAAAAGATGGTCCTCACTTGCACACTCTCCAGATAGAATGCCTTAGGGGGGATGCTGTACACCTGCGTCCACGTCAAGGGGTATGAGCCGTGATGGAGAGGGTCTCAGCAAGACAGGGTTCTGCAGCCCCCGGACTCCCTCCTCATCCCCGGCCCGGCTGAGAGATTACAGAGAGTCTATGCTCGGTCTTGCAGGGGTCTCAGAGCTTAAACCGGACCTGGAATATTTGATAAGAAAGGAACAGCATCTGGAAAGGGCATACCGGGAACTGCTAGAACACGTTCAGCAGCATGCCAGAGAATTAGCAGCGTGAACGCTGGAGATTGCCATCCCCAAAGCTGAAGTGTTGACAACAGGGCAGAGCTTTGCTAACCTCTGCCCAGCACCAATAACATCTTCTGGGTTCTACGGACAGGAGATGGTGAACCTCTATCCCTCCCCAGACACCAGTTCCAGAGAATGGGGATTTGATAGACTGCTGAAGAAGAGCAACCTAGTGAGCCTCCAGCAGAAAAGCTGGCATCAAACGTCACTGAGCTCTGCCCAGCACCAACAGCAGCTTCAGCCTCTCTAAAGGGAAGAGGTAGTCGGCCTTTCTCCCACAACACTGACAGAGACCTGGGATTTTCTGCCAGCAGCATCTGTGGAGTTACCAGAAATTTCTCCAGCTGAAGTGCTGACAACTGGACAGAGGGTCCAAGAGCTCTGCCCTACTCCTGCGGTAGTTCTGGAGGCCCAGGGAGAGATGGTGGCAGTCACTCCCCAGCAGCAGATCAAGATCCAGGGGGAGAAGGGAGAGGAGGTGTTCGTCCTCCCTCCCCAACAGTCAGCCAGGGTGCAGGAAACGATCTTTCCTCCCCAGCAAGGATCCATGCACCTGGGAGACAGTACCAGAGACATGTCCTCCCAGCAGCCAAATGATGGTAAGGGAGATGAAGCAGCTGGCTTCCCTTCCCAGCAACAGATTGCACCCCAGAATGATGCCAGCAACCCAGCAGAAGGGCTGACAACAGTGCAGAGTGCTGCTGGCCTTTGCCCTCAACTAACAGAAGATGGAGTTCCTGTAAAAGTGGATGGGACTACAGTCTCCACGTGTATACCCCAGTGATGCTGGGCAGTCGGCCCAGATGCCCAACAGCATGATGGAGTGAGCCTAGTCATCCTCTCTTCTCTCCAGCGGCTGAAAGGACTCCAGGGAGAAGGGCCAGTCCATGCTTCTCCCCAGCGGCGGGTGTGCTCTACAAGAGAGGCATAGGTTGGCTGGGTGAGTAATGCTCTGTTCAGGTCTAGGTACTATGGACTGGGTACTATGGTCTAAGTACTTTGGATTGTAGACTGGGTACTGTGGTCTAGGTACTATGGATTGGGTACTATGGTCTAGGGAAAATGGACTGGGTACTTTGGTCTAGGTTCTATAAACTATGGACTGGGTACTATGGTCTAGGTACTATGTACTATGGAATGCGGACTGGGTACTATGGTCTAGGTACTATGGACTGCAGACTGGGTACTATGTACCTAGGTACTATGGAGGACTGGGTTCTATGGTCTAGGCACTATAGTCTAGGTATTATGGACTGTACTGTAGACTGGGTACTGTGGTCAAGGTACTATTGTCTAGGGACTATGGACTGGGTACTATGGTCTAGGGTACTATGGAGGACTGGGTACTATGGTCTAGGTATTATGGACTGTAGACTGGTTACTGTGGTCTAGGGACTATGGACTGCTCCACTACACTGCAGAATTCATGAGCATCATGGGAAATGTAGTTCCAAAACATCTGGGGTGCCCAGGTTTGCCATCACTGGTCTAGGGACTATGGACTAGGTACTATGGTCTAGGTATGACCCAAGAGCCTACATGCTGCCAAAATCCATCTTGGAACAAGCAGCAGAAACTTCTCCACCAGAGATCACATCTGCTACACAACAGCCGCCATCACTCCACAACCAACGAGCTTCTCACCCTCTTCTGGAAGTACAACCAGTTCCCAAACCAATAAAGACACCTGAGTCCTAGAATCAGTTTTTTCAAAGCCACCACCATGACTTCTGCTAAACCAATCTAAAACTAATTATAAGAGAATGAAGTGATACTAAACACACGCTGTGTAACATGCATCCTCCCTTCTATTTCTCTATGTGGATGATGGCACTGTAATTATTTGAATTTAAAAAAAATACTTTTTCCTAATGTAAGGTGACCAGATTTTTAAAATGAAATCCGGGGACATATTTTTTTTTTTTACTAGTAATGGCGGCAATCAGCGAATCTCTGCCCGCCGCCCGTCTCACAGCTTGTCAAGTCTCACTCTCCGGGCCCCGGCTACTACTGGGTGGGGAGCGGATGAAGATCACTCCGCCAGGGAAGGCAAGGAGATAGGCAGGCGGCTGGCCGGGACTTGAGCGAAGAGGAGCTGAATGCACCCGAAACTGAAGAAATATTCCCTCCGCTCCGACCAGCACATGACCATCCGAAAGGGGCACAGATGATGGAAAAAATACACCCCCCCTAAGATAGTAGGAGCGGCGGAGCGGGGGGGTGTAATTCAGATTTTTTTATTTATTTTGCACTGACTGTCTTTGAAATTGCCCCAGCCCCTGTTCAAATCCAATCCGGGGACAAAACCGGGGACAGACTTGGTCCGGGGACAGTGTCCTCAATCCGGGGACTGTCCCCAGAAACCGGGGATGTCTGGTCACCCTATCCTAATGGATATCCAGCTGTCACATGACTCGGCTCTCTCCCAGCCTGTCTGCAGGGTGTTGTGGAAATTTTATGAAGATGCATTTAATGTGTATTGTCATAGTGTCTCCCAGTGTTAGTTTTCCCGCAACCCGCTCTAAAGAGCTGACTGGGGCAGTCTGACGCTGGTTGAGTCCCGTCTGGTAGTGGAAAACTTCCTGGGGTTGGAGAGAGGTGTTTGCATAGCGGGGATATGTCCGCCAGCGAAAGGGCCCCTGTGCATTAGCACAGACATTCGTAGTAAAGGGGAGGTAGGACAAAGGGATTTTTGTGGTGCATAGATAAATCAATGAGAGAGAGTTTCTAAAAATATATAATTTTTTATTTGGTACAAATTTTTGCAAGAGATATAAAAAACAGATCCTAGGTATATTCAATGCATGGTATGTCATACAGAGATGGTGGTCATAATGCATAAAGTTTTGGATGGAATACAAGAACTCGCATAGAAACCCAACATGTTTCGCTTAAAAAAGCTTCCTCAGGGGTATGCGATGACCATCAACGTTTGTCAAGTATGACTATACAAAAAAAAGGAAAAGAAGTACAAGATTATACCTTTGAATAAATAAACAACCATATTTAGACAAATTAGATACAGACAAGATTAGACTGCAGGGTCAAATCCCTCCCGCTGTTACTTACCAAGCCACCCGTACTGTCTGCAGAGCACCACCAAGAAACACAGGATCGAGAACTACGATCAACCCATATAGAGAAAGGCGCGGTTGTGTGACCACAGCGAACAATAGATAGGGGACCAGCTATATGTCAAAGACAAGGACAAGAATGAAAAGAAAGAAAAAGAAAAGAAATAGAAATGAAAATACAGTAAGATTGGTAAGCCAATAAGCAAACCACAGAGGACGGAAAACTCTGTCTACTATGAGTTCAATGAATAGTTGCAGTAAATAAGGTTAACTTACATATAATCAAGTGAACAAAGATATGTTCACTTGCAAATATTGTGGGGCTGTCTGCTTGAAGAAAGACCGATTTATGCTGTGGAAGCCACTAAAAGAAACCACAATAGGTTTAGTTTATTTAGGTATGAATAGCATGGCGTGCCTATATCCTCCAAAAATAAGCACACAAAATCAAAAAGTAAAATTGATCAAAAAAAATTGAAGGACTGGATGTATTACAGGACGTGTATTGCATTTAAGCAATATTATTATAAATAGATATTTAAATATTTAAAGTTGTTCCATGTAAAAAAGAAGAAATGAAACATCATGGACAATAGTCTCCATATATATATATATAGTGAAATCAATAATGAAGATGGAAACAATAAATAATTACAGGTCCGACAGTCCAAAATAAAGTGGGACAAAAGCCCACTCTAACCTATAAAAAACAATATCATATACATTTGGTATAGTCCCTCATTAGTAGTGCGGACTAAGAAGTAAGTTAGAAGCAAGAAGAGTGTGAAAGAAACCAAAAAAGGAAAACCAGAAATTAGCTGAACCTTACCTATCGATGTCCAAGACACCAGCTTAAGCTCCACCAGCCCACACTGCTGCAAACAGCGTGTGAGCAGGTTATATACTGTCCGCCATTGCGGTCGGCGTCTGACATCACCGACCGCAATGCGGGCTAAGAGCGCATGACGTCAGCCCGTAGGACACAACACATGCTGAGGACTGCGGGAATCAGAATGCGGGAACCTGTTCGAAAGGCATGATGACCATTTTATGCACCCAATACGAGCAGGAGTTAACTGCACTGGATGCCTCTGTCTCCAAATGGTATGATGATTATAGTCTGGTCATGACCAGTACAAGATTTAAGAAAAAAGAACAGGCCCTTAAAGAACATATAGAATCCTATACGATAGACATCATTAGGACAAAAGAGGACAAATTTATACGTGACAAAAATGCTTATACAAACAATTTTGCCTATAAATGGAATGTCAATACCAATCAGAAACCATTCAGATCTAATAGTTATAGAAATGCGAAAAAATATGAAAATGCATCAAATCTCTCTACTAACTCTTCTTTATCTTCTAGCCAATCTACGATTTATCGTGATTTGTCTGGGGACAGATTGCCCAAAAAGCGTAAAGGCAATTCGGATGCAGCATCAACCGAATCACTATGACACCAACTCGGCACCCCTTTACCACGTCGACCATCTGACACTCAATCTAAATTGATTTCTTCTCACCTTTCTACCTTGTTGCACCCTCCTTCTGGCGCACTTCGTGGCCCTCAACCCACAGCATCGCACGCGATTGTTTCTACCGCACGCGACACATCTATCACAGCGTCACCCATGCATCTTGGTGCAACTCCTAAGGTGAGTAACACTGATATAATGGTATCACCATCGGGGACACTTGTACCATCCGAAACTAGGATTGCACCCATTTTTTTAGGGAAAGAATAGATTCCCCTTCCCGTTTAAGCAATTCATCTAATCTTGCTAAACAGGTGGACAGTGGTCTTGAATTATCCATAGTCAACCTGTCCAGCTATAACCTATCTGAAAGTGAGATTCAAATTTTGAAACTAGGATTGACATTTTTTCCAGATTCTAATGTTGATAAATTTCATTTTATTAAAGATGTACATTTGTTCGCGCGTCGCCTTATGTACAGAGTAATCTATGATAAACCTCCAGTTGAATCATCTATATGTGACATAGATATTAATACTAAACTAAAGATCACTGAACATAATGCGATGCTAGACCTGATTGATCTTTGGGAGGAGGGCCATGTCCCCGATGAGGATTCCTGGTGGAGTGATGTACCAGGTTTATCTATCGCTGGCATGTCCTTCCCCCCTCCGCAATCTTTCAGATCTAAATCTCGAAATTTTCCCCTGTTGAACACCAATCCCAATATTTGGGCCTTTGTTCAACAGGTTTCAAATAGTATTCAAGAAATGAACTTTGCTTCTCCAGCAGCTTCAAATTTAACTACATCACAAAAAGCTGCTATTAAATCTCTACAAAGTAATTCCGAGATAATAATAAAACCCGCAGATAAAGGCGGCAATCTTGTTATCATGGATGTGGAAAACTATGAGATCATGTGTATGAAGATTTTGTCTAACTCTGAATGGTATAGACCAATTTCTAAAACTGTTTTGGAAAATTATCATGCCAAGTATCGTTCCATTATCCTCAAAGCTTTTCAGCAGGGCATTATAGATCAGGATACATGGAAATTCCTTGATATTAAGAATCCAAGGACTCCGACGTTTTATGCTTTGCCAAAGACACATAAATCATTAACTAACCCGCCAGGACGGCCTATTATTTCTGGCTGTTCCAGTCTCACTGAAAACGCTAGCTCTTTAATTGACAGTTATCTATCCCCTCATGTCACCTCGCTTTTATCGTATGTCAAAGATACCATCGACTTATTAAAAACAATAGAAGGTATACAGCTTCCGGCCAATACCTGGCTTGTTTCTCTCGATGTTGAGAGCCTCTATACCACTATACCACATGCTAGGGGTTTGGAGGTTATAGAGGGTCACCTCTCTGAAAGAGGCCCCTCTTCGCGGGTATACAACGATTTTGTTTTGGAGCTATTAAGCTATATTTTGAAACATAACGTTTTTCTTTTTGGATCTTCCCACTACCTCCAGGTACAGGGGGTTGCGATGGGGACTAAGTGTGCCCCATCGTATGCCAACCTGTACCTGGGGGGGTGGGAACGACAGGTATTCTCTAGAAATGACCTTGCTCCCTTCCTGGACCACGTCATCTCCTGGTACAGGTACATAGATGACCTAATGATTTTTTGGTCAGGCGATGAAATTCAACTGCAGCAGTTTTTTGATCTTTTGTCCATCAATGACTTTAATTTAAAATTTACAATTAATTACAGTCAAACTACCATTAGTTTCCTGGACCTCAATATCTCTATCGATGGCACAGGGCTAATTAACTCATGTCTATACAGGAAACCCACCGCTGGAAACGCCATCCTTCATGCCAGCAGTGCACATCCAGCACCCCTTCTGCAGAGCATTCCCTATAGTCAATATCTTCGACTTAGGCGTAACTGCAGTAAGGATGCGGATTTTAGAGACACTTCAAAAGACCTTTATCGGAGACTAAAAGCTAGAGGCTATAGCCATAAATGTCTAAAACGAGCCTTTAATCGGGTAAAGACCCAAAAAAAAAAAAAAAAAAAAAAAAAAGAAGCGCTCTCATCTTTTCTTCTAAAAAATCTGCAACTACTGACACGGTAAGACTAATTACTAGGTACGCTTCCCAACATAAAGAAATGAGAAACATCTTACAAAAATTCTGGCCTTTATTACTAGCAGATTCGACTGTAAATAAATATGTTAAAAAACATCCATAGAATACCTTTAGACGGGTTCCCTCTTTGAGAGACCGCCTTGTTCATAGTCATTTTCAGACCTCTTCAGTCTCCAAAAATATATCCACTGGAGGCACATCGCCTTGTGGTCATTGCGACGTTTGTCGCTTTGTAGATACCAAAATTAAGTTCAGATTACCCAATGGCAATTTGCACTCTACCCGAGATGTAGTCACCTGCCAAACAGTGGGGGTGATTTATCTGGCTCAGTGTCAATGCGGTGGGTACTATGTTGGGAAAACCAAAAGACCTTTCTTTAAGAGAATAAGGGACCATATGAGACCCATTTTGAAGAGAAAAGTAATGACGGCAATCAGTGGGCATGTTGGTCACTATCATAACTTTGATCCTGATGTTATCAAGTTTTTGGCCCTGGACCATGTCCCGCTCGACTCGAGGGGGGGCAGTGTAGACAGGACCCTGCTCCAACTCGAGGTGCGCTGGATCTATGACCTTAGGGCCACTCATTTTCCTGGATTTAATGAAAGTCTCAGTTTTAGACCATTCCTTTGATGTTATCTTCCGAATGGATTTCTGGTTTTATATTCATTGTTTTTCCCCCCTCTTTTCCATTTTTTCTTTGTCTTTTCTTTTCCCTCTTTTTTTTTTTTTTTTCCAATTAGCTGCTTACTGTTGCCACTGTAAAATGGTGTATGTCTCTGCATCAAGGGTCACGAGCAAATTCTTGTGGCCCTTCATGTTATGGACATTTGAGCTTTAACTTTCATCTAAAGGTTATTGCATTATATAATGTGTTGTTTTATTTGTTGATACTATGTAACATTCTATATATCTGTATCAACTAGTTTTGATATGATTGTTTAGGGATTGACATGGGTCTCTTTTCTTCTCCCTCCCTCGGATCATCGGGCTATGTGAGCTGGTTCTCCAGCTGGGCCCGTTTATCTGCATCTGTGCTTATCCTCCTTTTTTTGACATCAGCCACCTGCCCTGTCTGTTGTGTGCCACCATCTCGCTCAGGCCATGATTCCCCCTTGATTTGTGCGGTGTGACCATATGGGCGCCCAGGGTCATCTATGTTCCTCCACGGATGACCCTATTCCAGCGCAGCGTCATCCTTGGTGACAGGCACGTTGTCCGCTTCGGCTGCTTTCATCATCTCCATTGGAGGATGTGTCCGCACATCCTCTGTTGGTTGGTTATTCCAATGGGGAGTGTCCGCTTGCGTCTGTCCCGCCCGCGGTGACGGTGAGCGGCCCCTCCCCATGCCCTGGTGCATTCTGGTTCCCGTAGTCCTTGGCATGTGTTGTGTCCTACGGGCTGACGTCATGCGCTCTTAGCCCGCATTGCGGTCGGTGATGTCAGACGCCGACCGCAATGGCGGACAGTATATAACCTGCTCACACGCTGTTTGCAGCAGTGTGGGCTGGTGGAGCCTAAGCTGGTGTCTTGGACATCGATAGGTAAGGTTCAGCTAATTTCTGGTTTTCCTTTTTTGGTTTCTTTAACACTCTTCTTGCTTACCGTATTTATCGGCGTATAACACGCACCGGCGTATAACACGCACCCCAAGTTTAGGAGGGAATTTTAAGGAAAAAAACTTTTAGGAGGGAAATTCAAGGGAAAAAAACTTACATTTAAATGCAGCATGCAGCCTTGCCCAGTGTCCATCTGCAGCCTTGCCCAGTGTCCATCTGCAGCCTTGCCCAGTGTCCATCTGTCCATCTGCAGCCTTGCCCAGTGTCCATCTGCAGCCTAGCCCAGTGTCCATCTGTCCATCTGCAGCCTTGCCCAGTGCCTTTGCGATCTTGTCAGTCTCAGCGTTTTTTAAATTTGGCGCCGATTTCTGTGGAGAGGAGCGAGCGGGCCGAGTGTACTTTGGCTAGACTCGGCTCCTCTCGCAGTCCCGCCCATCTCCACTGACTGCGCCGCTGACGGAGAAAGCCGAGTGTACTTCGGCTAGACTCGGCTCTGCTCACAGTCAGGGGCAGGACTGCGAGAGGAGCCGAGACTAGCCGAAGTACACTCGGCTTTCTCTATGTCAGCGGCGCAGTCAGAGATGGGCGGGACTGCGAGAGGAGCCAAGTAAAGCCGAGTGTACTTCGGCTTCGGCTCCGCTCGCTCTTTCGCTCGTTTCAGCAGGGGAATTCGACAGAGTATCGGCGTATAACACGCACCCACGATTTTCCCCTGATTTTAAGGGGAAAAAAGTGTGTGTTATACGCCGATAAATACGGTATAACTTACTTCTTAGTCCGCACTACTAATGAGGGACTATACCAAATGTATATGATATTGTTTTTTATAGGTTAGAGTGGGCTTTTGTCCCACTTTATTTTGGACTGTCGGACCTGTAATTATTTATTGTTTCCATCTTCATTATTGATTTTGCTATATATATATATGGAGACTATTGTCCATGATGTTTCATTTCTTCTTTTTTACATGGAACAACTTTAAATATTTAAATATCTATTTATAATAATATTGCTTAAATGCAATACACGTCCTGTAATACATCCAGTCCTTCAAATTTTTTTTGATCAATTTTACTTTTTGATTTTGTGTGCTTATTTTTGGAGGATATAGGCACGCCATGCTATTCATACCTAAATAAACTAAACCTATTGTGGTTTCTTTTAGTGGCTTCCACAACATAAATCGGTCTTTCTTCAAGCAGACAGCCCCACAATATTTGCAAGTGAACATATCTTTGTTCACTTGATTATATGTAAGTTAACCTTATTTACTGCAACTATTCATTGAACTCATAGTAGACAGATTTTTCCGTCCTCTGTGGTTTGCTTATTGGCTTACCAATCTTACTGTATTTTCATTTCTATTTCTTTTCTTTTTCTTTCTTTTCATTCTTGTCCTTGTCTTTGACATATAGCTGGTCCCCTATCTATTGTTCGCTGTGGTCACACAACCGCGCCTTTCTCTATATGGGTTGATCGTAGTTCTCGATCCTGTGTTTCTTGGTGGTGCTCTGCAGACAGTACGGTGGCTTGGTAAGTAACAGCGGGAGGGATTTGACCCTGCAGTCTAATCTTGTCTGTATCTAATTTGTCTAAATATGGTTGTTTATTTATTCAAAGGTATAATCTTGTACTTCTTTTCCTTTTTTTTGTATAGTCATACTTGACAAACATTGATGGTCATCGCATACCCCTGAGGAAGCTTTTTTAAGCGAAACATGTTGGGTTTCTATGCGAGTTCTTGTATTCCATCCAAAACTTTATGCATTATGACCACCATCTCTGTATGACATACCATGCATTGAATATACCCAGGATCTGTTTTTTATATCTCTTGCAAAAATTTGTACCAAATAAAAAATTATATATTTTTAGAAACTCTCTCTCATTGATTTATCTATGCACCACAAAAATCCCTTTGTCCTACCTCCCCTTTACTACAAATTGCTTGGGATGAGGTGCCTATTTTGATGAGTGTTTCACCAATGAATGGACAATCCAAATATAGCACAGACATTCGTCTGTGGGGGGGGGGGGGTGGAATGTGTTTTGCTCTGCAAGGACATTATCAGTTATAGGTGGATGTACGCTCTTGTCTCTGCTGTGTCTGATCAGCACAGGTCGAGATTCGTAGCGTACATCTGCAGATGGCCTCCCATCCACAAGGAATGGTAGTATAATCCGGGTATGCGTTGTTCTATGGAACAACGCAGAATAAGGATTCCTATCAGCAGAAATACGGGAGTCTTTGAGTGGTTATGGTCAGAGACGGAGTCCATGTTTGAAAGCCATGCGGCTTCTTCTGCTCAGACACACCCAAAGGACTCCTTTAGCAATTATTCATTGGTTGGTTGTATTAACTCATCCTGTTGGAAGGATTTCCTGTTAGGTAATTTCCTGTGTGAAGGTTACTTCCTGTGAGGTCACTTCCCATGGAGGAAGTGATTGGCTGCTGGAGCCATCGCTTCCTGTTTGTCAATGCTTTTGTCTTTTACGAATAAAAAAGCCAAGCACACTGGTCGCTGGGCAGTCATGCTGATGGAGCTGAGACGTAAGCTGTGGTGATGTCTGTTTACTTGGGTATATACGGGAAATAGAGTTGTAGGTAAGATGCATTATATCATTAGATGAAATGTGTGCTTATTAGCACAGGAGATATGGTGTGCGCATAGCGTACAGTCTTATCTCCACGACAAGGGAAACATAAGCAGGAGGAGCTTCTAGTCCTCTGCTGCCGGTCACATGTTAAAAAAAAAAACAGCCTTTGGAATACATATTTGAAATCAAATCTTTATTATTTTTTGGCAATAACATGGTGTGGGTGGATTTCTTCACAGGATGTGTCACGCCCCTCCAGCCTGTGTCTTAGAATAAAGGGGAGGTGAAGCCTCCATCAATCTACATGTAATATCCGGCCCAATTGTGTTTAGCTGGTTAGTGGGCATGGAGGAGGAGGAGGAAGGGGGTGGACTGTGTGTATACGCCCACATGTGTGACTAGATAGTCACATGGGCTGCTCAGATGTGATGGGGAGGAAATGCTCAGCATAGAAACTCACTGAAAACTGAGCATATGCAGAGCTGCCAACACCACTCTGCAAAATCCCCAACTGCAGTGGGGACATGGACAGGAGGAGGAGATAGAGAGCAGCAGGGTCAACCAGGATTTTTGTAGAATACAGAAAAGGAATCTCAAAGTGAGTGAGTATGACCAGCATGGAATAATTTATTCATCGTTTTTTTTTTTTTTTTTATGATGGGGGTTTAGTGACACTTTAACCACTTCCTGTCCGGCATATAGAAAAATGATGGCCTTTTTTTTTATCTATGTGAGTGGACTTTCAGATGACGTCCTTCGGGAATGCACCATGGCATGAACTTTCACCGGAAGAAAACGAAAAGGATGTTTGGACAGCCGCACTCCAGGAAAAAATTCCTTAAATGTCCTTTATTGGTAAAAATGGAATACACTACAATCCACAGCAAACAGAAAATCAGGACACACAGCTGACGTTTCGCACTGGTACTCCGTGCTTACTCATAGCTCATGGTACCAGTGCGAAACGTCAGCTGTGTGTCCCGATTTTCTGTTTGCTGTGGATTGTAGTGTATTCCATTTTTACCAATAAAGGACATTTAAGGAATTTTTTCCTGGAGTGCGGCTGTCCAAACATCCTTTTCGTTTTCTGCTATATGCATTGCCAGCACCTGTGGTCTTCAGGAGGAGATTGATCAGCCAAGCACACCTATCTGGAGCGGACACTTCCCTTTTCCCAACTTTCACCGGAAAGCTGAACATTGTCCTGGGCAGGAAGAAGGTGACAATGCCGGTATTGAAGTGGTAGGTTAGTACAGTTTTTTTATATAGATTATGCCGGATAGGTGGGGGTGGGAGGTAGCTGCACAGTCCCTCCACCGGAGCTTTCCTGTGGCTCGGAGGTCTTAGCAGCCAGGCAGTAATGCTGATGAGGATTTTGAGGTTGCAGGTTCAAACCTGATGGCATCTTTTGAAATTTGTGAAAATCACATTCCAGGTACTAGGCCTTGATTTTGTTTGGCGTTGTCCTCCGAGCTGGTTGGATGAGGGGTTTAAGAACCTGCCCCCCTGAGCCCCCTGAGATGTTAGAATTGCCGGTTCAAATCTAGATTCATCTTTTTGAATTTGTGATGACTTTAACTCCTGAAATAGGAGAACGAACCCATGAGTTCCCGAGCAGAGGCTCAGAGGATGAGAGTGTTGACCCCGGGTGCCGTAGACTAAGGTTCAAATGCTTACAAGTGCTGGAGACCTCCAAGGGCAAATTCCTGGAAGCGTAGTAGTCCCCAAGCTCAAATCCCTGAGTGAAAGCTTGGAGGCCATGGACAACTCACCAGTCTGCTCCAGTCCCAGGTCCCCACAGGCCTGTAACACATGTGGCCATCACATTGGGTTGTGGACACCCCTCCTCTTCAGTCCATGGTCTGTAACAGCTACAAGTAGAATATGCAAGAACCACCCCCCTCTGAGCCAACAGACCAACAGAGATGTTAGAGTTGCTGGTTCAAATCCAGATTCATCTTTTTGAATTTGCGATGACTTTAACTCCTAAAATAGGAGAACGAACCCATGACTTGCTGAGCAGAGGCGAGTAGCTCAGAGGATGAGAGTGATGACCCCGGGCGCCGTAGACTAAGGTTCAAATCCTTACAAGTGCTGCAGATCACCAAGAGCGATTCCATGAGAGCACTGGAGACCACCCAAGCTCAGTAGACCCTAAACTCAAATCCCTGTGCGAAAGCTTGGAGGCCATGTACAACCCACCAGTCTGCTCCAGTCCCAGGTCCCCACAGGCCTGTAACACATGTGGCCATCACATTAGGTTGTGGACACCCCTCCTCTTCAGTCCATGGTCTGTAACGGCTACAAGTAGAATAAGCTGTTTTACTGGGGCAGCCCTTTCAAAAAGTGGGACTTTGGTTTTTCTTCACCTCACCACCATATATATCCCCCACTGCTGGTGGGACAAGGTAATGGAACAGTTTCCACTAATAGGGGGTTCAAGTACTGCACAGCACCCACATGGCTTTCCCTCAGAGCAATCTGAACTCAGGTCTCCAGCAGACCAGTACAGAGCTCTTACCCTCTGAGCTACCACCCATGTTCAGGTAATAACAGTCTAGTTAAAAAGCAGAAAATCAAATGAAAAAAAAAAAACCCATTACATAACATAACATATATAACAACTGTTCACATTCTAGGTACTAGGTCTGGATTCTGTCCCAGGCTCGTTGGCTCAGAGGTGAAGAACCACCCCCACCGAGCCAACAGAGATGTTAGGTTTGCCGGTTCAAATCCAGATTCATCTATTTTGAATTTGCGAAGACTTTAACTCCTGAAATAGGAGAATGAACCCATGAGTTCCTGGGCAGAGGCGAGTAGCTCAGAGGATGAGAGTGATGACCCCGGGCGCTGTAGACTAAGGTTCAAATCCTTGCAAGCGCTGCAGATCACCAAGGGCAGTTCCATGAGAGCATTGGAGACCACCCAAGGGCTAATTCCTGGAAGCTCAGTAGACCCTAAACTCAAATCCCTGTGTGAAAGCTTGGAGGCCATGTACAACCCACCAGTGTGCTCCAGTCCTGGCCCCGGCAGGCCTGTAACACATGTGGTCATCACATTAGGTTGTGGACACC
Organism: Rana muscosa; assembly: GCA_029206835.1. NCBI lineage: Eukaryota > Metazoa > Chordata > Amphibia > Anura > Ranidae > Rana > Rana muscosa. Next base: position 349,774,035 of record CM055125.1, on the reverse strand, counting down.
CCTCCTCTTCAGTCCATGGTCTGTAACAGCTACAAGTAGAATAAGCTGTTTTACTGGGGCAGCCCTTTCAAAAAGTGGGACTTTGGTTTTTCTTCACCTCACCCCTCTGCTGGTGGGACAAGGTAGTGGAACAGTTCCCACTAATAGGGGGTTCAAGTACTGCACAGCACCCAGGACACATATGGCTTTCCCTCAGAGAAATCTGAACTCAGGTCTCCAGTAGACCAGTACAGAGCTCTTACCCTCTGAGCTACATGGTCAGGTAATAAGTGTCTAGTTAAAAAGCAGAAAATCAAAGAAGTAAAAAAAAAAAGAATAATCAAACAACTAAATAATAGAAGAAAATCAAAGAAGTAAAAAACAAACATCTAAAAACAGAAAAAAATAAACAACTAAATAAAAGAAAATCCAACAAGTAACAGAAAAAACAACCAACGAAAAAAATAAATAAACAACTAAATAAAAAGAGAAAATCAAACAGGCAAAAGAAAAAAAAATCAAACAAACGAAATAAAAGAAGAAAATCAAATAAAAGAAAAAAAAATACTATCACATAACATAACATCTATAACAACTGTTCACATTCTAGGTACTAGCACTGGATTTTGTCCTGGGCTGGTTGGCTCAGAGGTTAAGAACCACCCCCACTGAGCCAATATTTATGTTAGGGTTGCCGGTTCAAATCCAGATTCTTCTTTTTGAATTTGCGAAGACTTTAACTCCTGAAATAGGAGAATGAACCCATAACTTCCTGAGCAGAGGCAAGTAGCTCAGAGGATGCGAGTGATGACCTTGGGCGCCGTCGACTAAGGTTCAAATCCTTGCAAGCACTGCAGATCACCAAGGGCAGTTCCATGAGAGTGCTGGAGACCACCCAAGGGCTAATTCCTGGAAGCACAGTAGGCCCTAAAATCAAAACCCATTCAAAAAGTGGGACTTTGGTTTTTCTTCACCTCATCCCCCATATATACCCCCCTCTGCTGGTGGGACAAGGTAATGGGACAGTTCCCACTAATAGGGGGTTCAAGTACTGCACAGCAGCTTTCCCTCAGAGCAATCTGAACTCAGGTGTCCAGCAGACTTACCCTCTGAGATACCATCCATGTTCAGGTAATAAGGGTCCAGTTAAAAAACAGAAAATCAAACAAAAAGAAAAATCTAACCACTAAATAAAAGAAGAAAATCAAAGTAAAAGAAAAAAAAAAAACTAAAAAAAAAAAAATCAAACAACTAAACAAAATAAAGAAAATCCAACAAGTAAAAGAAAAAAACAACCAACAAAAAAAAAAATAAAAAAAAAATCAAACAAGTAAAAGAAAAAAAAACTAACAAACAACTAAATAAAAGAAGAAAATCAAATAAGTAAAAGAAAAAAAACAACCAAACAAAAATAAAAATAAATTAAAAAAAGCTAAATAAAAAGAGAAAATCAAAGAAGTAAAAAACAAACAACTAAAAACAGAAAAAAAAAAAAAAAACTAAATAAAAGAAAATCCAACAAGTAAAAGAAAAAACAACCAACAAAAAAAAAAAAAGAAAATCAAACTAAATAAAAAAGAGAAAATCAAACAAGTAAAGCCCCGTACACACGGTCGGACTTTTGCCCAACAAACTTTGTTTTAAGCAAGTTGGACCAACAATCCGACCGTGTGTACGCTCCATCGGACAAACTTTTTTCGTTTGGTTTTGGATTTCATCGGACAAAAGTTGGGTCTGCAAACGGACTAAACAACTAATGTTAAAATCAACCAACAATAGCAGAAGTTGACCAAAGGGTGGCAGTAAAGAGCAGAAAAAACACGCGATGTTGTAAGAAGTTTTAAGAAAGTTTGCAGAAAAGTCCGAGCGTGTGTATGCTATGGGTGTTCCCAACCAACTCCTTTCGGACAAAAATCCACGGAAAAGTCCGATGGAAGTCCGACCGTGTGTATGGGGCTTAAAAGAAAAAAAAAACTCTAACAAACAACTAAATAAAAGAAGAAAATCAAATAAGTAAAAGAAAAAAACAACCAACCAAAAAACAAAAGAAAAAAAATCAAACAGCTAAATAAAAAGTGAAAAACAAACAAGTAAAATAAAAAAATAAAAAAAAATAAAAGTGAAAATCAAACAAGTAAAAAAAAAAAAATTCAAACAAACTAAATAAAAGAAGAAAATCAAATAAAAGAAAAACATAACATCTAGAACAACTGCTAACATTCCAGGTACTAGGAGTTGATTTTGTCCTGGGCTGGTTGGCTCAGAGGTCAAGAACCACCCCTCTGAACCAACAGAGATGTTAGAGTTGCCAGTTCAAATCCAGGTTCATCTTTTTGAATTTGGGATGACTTTAAATCCTGAAATAGGAGAACGAACCCATGATTTCTCATGGGATAGCTCAGAGGATGAGAGTGATGACCCCGGGCGCCGTAGACCAAGGTTCAAATCCTTACAAGCGCTGCAGATCACCAAGGGCAATTCCATGAGAGCGCTGGAGACCCCCAGAGGGCACATCAATGAAAGCGCTGGAGACCTCCAAGGGCAAATTCCTGAAAGCACAGTAGACCATGGGCTCAAATCCCTGTGTGAAAGCTTGGAGGCCATGGACAACCCACCAGTCTGCTCCAGTCCCAGGTCCCCACAGGCCTGTAACATGTGTGGGCATCACATTAGGTTGTGGACACCCCTCCTCTTCAGTCCATGGTCTGTGACATCACTGCAACATCTATAAATAGAATGGGCTGTCTGTTTCAAAAGGACTTTAAGGTTTTTTTTTTTTTGGCCCCACCCAGGTACTGCACAGCACCTGAAACCCCTGCGGGTGGGACATTTCCCACCAGCATGGGGGTTCAAATATTGCACAGCACCCAGGACACACATCTTGGCTTTCCCTCAGGGGGATTTGAACCCAGGTCTCCAGCAGACCAGTTCAGAGCTCTTACCCTCTGAGCTACCACCCATGTTCAGAAACTATGTGTCTGGTTCTTGTATTTCAGGAGATGACAAAATGCCCACATAAAAGAAAAGAAGAAAAACAAATAAAAGAAAAAAAAAACAACTACATAAAAGAAGAAAATCAAACACTAAAGAAAGAAAAAAAAATCAAACTAACTAAAAGAAGAAAATCAAACAAGTAAAAAAAAAAAAAAATAAATGAAGAAAATCAAACACTAAATAAAAAAAATAAAAAAAAATAATAACAAATTAAAAGAAGAAAATAACACAAGTAAAAAAAAAATCAAAAAAAAAATCAAACACTACACTAAAGAGAGAAACAAAATAAAACAAAATAAAAGAGGAAAATCAAACAAGTAAAACATAAATAAATAAAAGAAGAAAATCAAACACTAAAGAAAAAAAAAAACAACTAAACAAAAGAAGAAAATCAAACAATTAAAAAATACATAAATAAATAAAAGAAGAAAATCAAACACTAAAGAAAAAAAAAGAAATAAAAAAAACAAAATAAAAAGAAAATAAAACCGGTAAAAAAATAAAAAAAATAAAAGAAAAACAAACACTACACTAACAAGAGGAAGAAAATAAAACTAAATAAAAGAGGAAAATCAAACAAGTAAAAAATAAATAAATAAAAGAAGAAAATCAAACACTAAAGAAAAAAAATAAAACAACTACCGTATTTATCGGCGTATAACACGCACCGGCGTATAACACGCACCCCAAGTTTAGGAGGGAATTTTAAGGAAAAAAACTTTTAGGAGGGAAATTCAAGGGAAAAAAACTTACATTTAAATGCAGCATGCAGCCTTGCCCAGTGTCCATCTGCAGCCTTGCCCAGTGTCCATCTGTCCATCTGCAGCCGTGCCCAGTGTCCATCTGTCCATCTGCAGCCTTGCCCAGTGTCCATCTGTCCATCTGCAGCCGTGCCCAGTGTCCATCTGTCCATCTGCAGCCTTGCCCAGTGTCCATCTGTCCATCTGCAGCCGTGCCCAGTGTCCATCTGTCCATCTGCAGCCTTGCCCAGTGTCCATCTGTCCATCTGCAGCCGTGCCCAGTGTCCATCTGTCCATCTGCAGCCGTGCCCAGTGTCCATCTGTCCATCTGCAGCCGTGCCCAGTGTCCATCTGTCCATCTGCAGCCGTGCCCAGTGTCCATCTGTCCATCTGCAGCCTTGCCCAGTGTCCATCTGTCCATCTGCAGCCGTGCCCAGTGTCCATCTGTCCATCTGCAGCCTTGCCCAGTGTCCATCTGTCCATCTGCAGCCGTGCCCAGTGTCCATCTGCCCATCTGCAGCCTTGCCCAGTGTCCATCTGTCCATCTGCAGCCGTGCCCAGTGTCCATCTGTCCATCTGCAGCCGTGCCCAGTGCCTTTGCGATCGTGTCAGTCCCGGCGGTTTTTTAAATTTGGCGCCGATTTCTGTGGAGAGGAGCGAGCGGGGCCGAGTGTACTTCGGCTAGACTCGGCTCCTCTCGCAGTTCCGCCCATCTCCACTGACTGCGCCGCTGACGGAGAAAGCCGAGTGTACTTCGGCTAGACTCGGCTCTGCTCACAGTCACAGGCAGGACTGCGAGAGGAGCCGAGACTAGCCGAAGTACACTCGGCTTTCTCTATGTCAGCGGCGCAGTCAGAGATGGGCGGGACTGCGAGAGGAGCCGAGTAAAGCCGATTGTACTTCGGCTTCGGCTCCGCTCGCTCCTCTCGCTCGTTTTCAGCAGGGGAATTCGACGGAGTATCGGCGTATAACACGCACCCACGATTTTCCCCTGATTTTAAGGGGAAAAAAGTGTGTGTTATACGCCGATAAATACGGTAAATAAAAGAAGAAAATCAAACAAGTAAAAAAAAAATAAAAGAAATTCAAACACTAAAGAAAAAATAAAACAACTAAATAAAAGAAGAAAATAAAACAAGTATGTGAGGAGTCTGTGATACTTTTATACATGGGAGGAGTCTGTGATACTTTTATACATGGGAGGAGCCTGTGATACTTTTATACATGGGAGGAGCCTGTGATACTTTTATACATGGGAGGAGTCTGTGATACTTGGGTACATGGGGAGGAGCCTGTGATACTTATGTACAAGGGAGGAGCCTGTGATACTTATTGTTATGTCTCTTAGACACAGGGTCTCTCAGAGTGTTACAGAGGTTTGTGGTCAGTGATAAGTGTGAACTCCCGACCATAGATGTACGTATGAATTTTTTTTGTGGCCCATACAATGGCCAAAGCTTCCTTGTCTATCTGGGAGTAGTTTTGCTCTGCTGAGGTTAAAGACCTGGAGGCAAAAGAAATGGGGCGCTCTGTGCCATCTGGCATGACATGGGAAAGCACAGCACCCAGTCCATAAGGCGAGGCATCACAAGCCAAGGTGACGTGTTTTTTTAAATCATAGTGGACCAGATCTCGAGAAGACAGAATGAGTTCTTTAGAAAGCTGAAAAGCTTCTTCACATTTGGCTGTCCATATCCATTTAGCTCTTGCATCCAGTAAGCAATGTAATGGGTAAAGCTGGTGTGCTAGGTTCGGCAAGAAACGGTGGTAGTAATTTAGGAGGCCAAGGTAGGACCTGAGCTGTGTGACATTCTGGGGAGTAGGGGCATGGGTAAGGGCTTTAACCTTTTCTTCAGTAGTGTGTAACCCATGTCTGTCCACAGTGTGGGCACAAAATTCCAGTCGAGACTTTAGAAATTCGCATTTTGAAAGATTGACACGTAAACCATACCTTTGGAGTCTCTCTAGCACAGCTTCAACATTCTTTCTGTGTTCTTCATCAGTGGAACCAGTGATGAGCATGTCATCTAGTAGACATTGAGTGAAAGGTATGCCTGCCAGGACCTCATCCATGATTCGCTGCCAGATGGCTGGAGCTGGGGCTATGCCAAAAACCATGCGGTTATATTGGAATAATCCTTTATGAGTGTTAATGGTCAACAGATGGCGTGAATCTGGGTGTACTTGCAGTTAAGCTTGCTTTAAGTCTATTTTTGTAAACTTTTGCCCCCCAGCCAATGAGCTAAATAGATCTTCAAGTCGAGGCAATGGGTATTGATCCACAAGAAGTGGGTTGTTCAGGGAAACCCTGAAATCTCCACAAATTCTAATGTCTCCATTCTTTTTCTTGACAGGCACAATTGGCGATGCCCATTCACTTCTATCAACTTTAGTTATGATCTTTTCAGCCAATAGGTGGTCCAGCTCTGCTTCCACTTTCTTTCTCAAGGCAAAAGGTACTGATCTTTCCTTACAAAAACGAGGTGTAGCACCAGGCTTCAAGAGGAGGTGTGCCATTTTTCCTTTTACTGTGCCCAAAGAGTCCTCAAAAACCCCCTTAAAGCGTGACTTTAGGGATTCCACCCAATGGTCTACCTCAGAAAGCAATGTACATTGGGCAATGGCAAGAGGAGGCATGCCCAGGGCTTTGATCCAGTCCCTACCGTACAGCGGAGGACCTCCTTTATTGACAACATAAAGGCGTAGAGTTTGACTGCGGTTGCCTAATGTAACAAGGGGGTTCACATAACCCAAGGGCTGCAGTAGTTCCTTGCTGTAGGTTTGTAGTGTGAGATTTGTAGGTTGGAGCGGTAGGGACAGACCCGATGCCTTTAAATCAGTCCATGAAATGACAGACACTGCCGCCCCTGTATCAACATCCATGGAGACAGGACAGCCATTGAGTGTGACATCCACTTTAATCGCAGGAGTACTCCCAGCTACCCGAAACAGTCCAACATGCTGGACACAGGTTTCCTCATCAGAGCTGGAGCCGTGATTGTCAGTATCCATATGAAATGTCTGTTTACGTTTAACTTTTGTGGTAGTGTTCGGGGAGCATGAGCTGCGGCAAACACGCCCAATATGGCCAGTCATTCCACAAAGAAAACAAATGACATCATTGAACTTGCAAGCAGGTGCACTGTGAGTAGTGTTACCACAACGGTAGCAAGTTGGTGTCCTAGAGACAGAAGAATTAGGGTGGCGAGGTTTACGAAGATTTGGGGACGACCGTCTTGGGTGTCGGGTGATAGCAGAGTGGAATATTTCCTCTCCCTGGCTTGCAGGAGTTTCAGGTGGTGCCTTCAGTAGGGTGGCGTCCCGTGTAGCCAACTCCATGACCGTAGCAAGGTCAGTGGCTTTCGTCACAGTCAAGTTGGGTTCTGTGAGTAAGCATTTATGTATGGCTGGGTCGCAGAGTCCCATAACAAGCATGTCACGGAGAGCCGTCTGCAGGTAGTCTCCAAACTGACAAGTGGCAGCTAGTTTACGTAAAGCAATGATATAAGTCTTTATGTCCTCCCCGGCATGCTGCCTTCTACTGTAGAATTTAAACCGCTCTGCAATCTCTAATGGCTTTGGGTTGTAGTGCTCATGTAGCTTCTGAATTAACTCAGGCAGGGGCTTAGAGGCCGGCTTGTCTGGAGAAATTAGGTCTCTGAGAGTGCCATATGCAGCTTGACCCAATGTTGTGAGGAAAACTGCAACTTTCTTTTCTGCAGCCACACTATTTGCTTCTATATACTGCTCCAGCCTCTCCACCCAGGAGCTCCATGATTCAGCAGCAGGATCAAATGGTTTGATCAAATGGTTGAATAAACCCTATGAAGGCCATGTGTGCTAAAATCCACAATCCTCGTCGCCACTGTTATGTCCCTTAGACACGGGGTCTCTCAGGGTGCTGCTAGCAATGCTGCCAGTATCTGCTCAGCAAGTTACACACACAGGCCAGATGAACTTCTTAACCATGGAAGGGTTTATTACTCACTCAGAACATGATGACTTTGTTACATGGAGTCATCATGTAACAGGATTCTGTCATTACCAGATGTAATCCCTTCTGTCCATCATGCTGCTGCTGCTGCTTCCAGTCTCACACACCACTCTCACTACTTCCTGGTACAGCCCCTCCCCCAGCATGCATCAGGAGAAAAAGGTGAAGGGTCACACAGTGCTTCAGCACAAACATCACACTTATCTACATGGGAGGAGCCTGTGATGGGCGGAGTCTGGTGGGAGGAGCCGGTGATGGGCAGAGTCTGATGGGAGGAGCCTGTGATACTTATGTATATGGAATTTTTTTCCTTTTTTATTTTTAATAAATTTCCAAAGATTTCAAACAAACTTCTCTCACATTGTCATTATGGAGAATTGTTTGTAGAATTTTGAGGAAAATAATGAATTTAATCAATTTTGGAATAAGACAATATGTGTAACAAAATGTGGAAAAAGTGAAGCACTGCGATTACTTTCCTGTATGCATTTCGGCTTGCAAGTGGTTTCCCGGGGTTATGGCTGAAGATATCAGTGTTCGCACCACACATGTGAGGTATCACCACGATCGAGAGCAATAATTCTAGCGTTTAACCTCCTCTGTAACTCTAAACTGGTAACCTGTAAAAAGTTTAAACCGCCGCCTATGGAGATTTTTAAGTACCAAAGTTTTTCGCCATTCCACGAGCAATTAAAGCGTGACATGTTAGGTATCTATTTACTCTGCGTAACTATTATCCTTCGTATTTTACAAACAAATTATGATTTTTTTTTTTTAAACGTAATAATTTTGTAAAGAATAAAAACTTTAATGAATAAAAAACCACATTATATATTGTTTTTTTTCATTAAAGTTTATTTTTTACAGAATTATTACGTTTAAAAAAAAAAACTGCTGCGCAAATACCGTGTGACATAAAAAATTGCAACGATCGCCATTTTATTCCCTAGGGTCTCTGCTAAAAAAAAATTATGTATAATATTTGGGGGTTCTGGGTAATTTTCTAGCAAAAAAATAAATAAAACAAAATACTGATTTTGACATGTAAACAGAGAGTGTGAGAATTGGCGCGGTCGCCGTGTATACAATGTAACAATCAGGAATCCAGAGAGAGATTTCTGTTTATTGTGTGGAATGATTGCGGTCAGAAAATTCTATATATATAATAAATTCTGAGGAGGGGTCATACATCCAACAATCATCTCATCATCCATAGAGATCATCGTAACAGTGAGGGAGATACAAAATACATTTTATAGGAACTTCCAGGAAAAGGAGGAAATGGGTGACCTGGGCCAGCACAGCCATGACACACTCAGAAAATGGGCAGACGAGCCTGGCCAGCAGACAGTAATTGGACCCTCCTAAGAGTAGGGGGGAGCTGGGCCAGAACAGACAGTAATTGGACCCTCCCAGGTGTAGGGAGGAGCTGGGCCAGCACACACAGTGATTGGACCCTCCCAGGAGTAGGAAGGTGCTGGGCCAGAACAGACAGTAATTGGACACTCCCAGGAGTAGGGAGGAGCTGGGCCAGGACAGTAATTGGACCCTCCCAGGAGTAGGGAGGAGCTGGGCCAGGACAGTAATTGGACCATCCCAGGAGTAGGGAGGAGCTGGGCCAGAACAGACAGTAATTGGACCCTCTCAGGTGTAGGGAGGAGCTGGGACAGCACACACAGTGATTGGACCCTCCCAGGAGTAGGAAGGAGCTGGGCCAGAACAGACAGTAATTGGACACTCCCAGGAGTAGGGAGGAGCTGGGCCAGGACAGTAATTGGACCCTCCCAGGAGCAGGGAGGAGCTGGGCCAGGACAGTAATTGGACCCTCCCAGGAGCAGGGAGGAGCTGGGCCAGGACAGTAATTGGACCATCCCAGGAGTAGGGAGGAGCTGGGCCAGAACAGACAGTAATTGGACCCTCCCAGTAGTAGGGAGGAGTTGGACCATAAAAGACATTAATTGGACCAGAACAGACAGTATTTGGACCCTCCCAGGAGTAGGGAGGAGCTGGGCCAGCACACACAGTAAATGAATCCTCCTAGGAGTAGGGAGGAGCTGGGCCAGCATGTACAGTAATTAAACACTACCAGAAGAGGATCAGAGAAGTTGGGCCCCACCAACATTCTTCTTTGTTTCTATGATAGCTGGGTGGTGATTGCTTGTGACATTCATCCAGGAATTATTTTTTCATAAATGCTTTATATTTTTTTTTAATACATTATCTCAGAAAAGTAAGTACACCCCTCAGTCACATTTGTGTACATATTTTCTTCTATCTTTTCATGTGACAACACTGAAGAAATGACACTTTGCTACAATGAAAAGTAGTGAGTGTACAGCTTGTATAACGGTGTAAATTTCCTCTCCCCTCAAAATAACTCAACACACAGCCATTAATGTCTAAACCGCTGGCAACAAAAGTCAGTACACCCCTAAGTGAAAATCTCCAAATTGGGCCCAAAGTGTCAATATTTTGTGTGCCCACCATTATTTTCCAGCACTGCCTTAACCCTCTTGGGCATGGAGGTCACCAGAGCTTCACAGGTTGTCACTGGAGTCCTCTTCCCCTCCTCCATGACGACATCACGGAGCTGGTGTATGTTAGAGACCTTGCGCTCCTCCACCTTCCGTTTGAGGATCCCCCACAGATGATCAATAGGGTTTAGGTCTGGAGACATGCTTGGCCAGTCCATCACCTTTACCCTCAGCTTCTTTAGCAAGGCAGTGGTGGTCTTGGAGGTGTGTTTGGGGTGGTTATCATGTTGGAATACTACCCTGCGGCCCAGTCTCTGAAGGGAGGGGATCATGCTCTGCTTCAGTATGTAACAGTACATGTTGGCATTCATGGTTCCCTGAATGATCTGTAGCTCCCCAGTGCCGGCAGCACTCATGCAGCCCCCGACCATGACACTCCCACCACCATGCCTGTCTGTAGGGAAGACACACTTGTCTTTGTCCTCCTCACCTGGTTGCCGCCACACACGCCTGACACCATCTGACACCAAATAAGTTTATCTTGGTCTCATCAGACCACAGGACATGGTTCCAGTAATCCATGTCCTTAGTCTGCTTGTCTTCAGCAAACTGTTTGCGGCTCTTTCTTGTGCATCATCTTTAGAAGAGGCTTCCTTCTGGGACGACAGCCATGCAGACCAATTTGATGCAGTGTGCGGCGTATGGTCTGAGCACTGACAGGCTGACCCCTCCCCCACCCCTTCACCCTCTGCAGCAATGCTGGCAGCACTCATACGTCTATTTCCCAAAGACAACCTCTGGATATGACGCTGAGCACATGGACCATGGCGAGGCCTGTTCTGAGGGGAACCTGTCCTGTTATACCGCTGGATGGTCTTGGCCACCATGCTGCAGATCAGTTTCAGGGTCTTGGCAATCTTCTTATAGCCTCGGCCATCTTTATGTAGGGCAACAATTCTTTTCTTCAGATCCTCAGAGAGTTCTTTGCCATGAGGTGCCATGTTGTACTTCCAGTGACCAGTATGAGAGAGTGAGAGCGATAACACCAAATTTATCACACCTGCTCCCCATTCACACCTGAGACCTTGTAACACTAACGAGTCACATGACACCGGGGAGGGATGTCAGATACTGTAGGTGTATGGTAATTTGGTGTCCGGATGTCCACTTTTATGTTGTGTTATGTTTTGTGTTTTTTTGTCCTAATGCACCATTATGGTGCCCCCTTTGGATCTTAATGAATTTGTGAAGTGGTAGAGTTTATTGCCCTTAGCATTAAATACTTTGTTGCCATCAATTACATTTGATACATTTTGTATTTTAATTAATTAAACCCTATTAAGACCTTCTGTTGCCATAGTAACCGCTATGCTTCCCAGGTGATTTTTGTTCCATAGTACCTAGAGCATAGTCCATAGTACCTAGAGCATAGTCCATAGAACCTAGAGCATAGTCCATAGAACCTAGAGCATAGTCCATAGAACCTAGAGCATAGTCCATAGTACCTAGAGCATAGTCCATAGAACCTAGAGCATAGTCCATAGAACCATAGCACCTAGAAAGAAAACAGACATGACCACCATCCTCAGCTCCACAGCTTGATGACCCTTCTGGGGAGCCTGTCTTGTTTATTCATAGTACTTAAAGCAGAGCTCTACCCTAAAGTGGAACTTCCGCTCATCGGAACCCTCCCCCCCTTCCGGTGTCACAATTGACACCTTTCAGGGGGGAGGGGGGTGCAGATACCTGTAAGACAGGTATTTGCACCCTCTTCCGGGAGTCCTCTCTGCGGGAAATCTGCGCGAAGCACGTCACTTCCCGCAGAGTACCCGTAGTGTTCTGGGAGACACTCGGCTCCCAGAACACAGGACCACCAGTCAGAACGGTGCAGCGCGACTCGCGAATGCGCCGTAGGGAACCGGGCATGAAGCCGCAAGGCTTCACTTCCTGGTTCCCTCACCGAGGATGGCGGTGGGGGGCAGCAGAGTGACGAGCGATTGCTCGTCCTCTGCTGCGGACGTCGCTGGACTCCAGGACAGGTAAGTGTCCTAATATTAAAAGTCAGCAGCTGCAGTATTTGTAGCTGCTGGCTTTTAATATTATTATTTTTTTGGCGGAGCTCCGCTTTAACAATAGAGGCTTGATGCCTTCACAATTGGCCAATCAAGAACAGGCATTCCCTTCAAGCAGGAGGAGTTATACAAATCTCAACCAATGAACAATGACTAGGGGAGTCTATAAGCGCGTCTGTGCCGGGGCAGTGTGTATGATTTCCTGACCCCCTGTCCGTGCTCTGCAGTAAGACAAAGGGAGATACATGGCTGGCCTTCAAATCATGGACGCTGTCCCCGACCACAACGCACTCAAAGACTCCCGGTTCTACTGTTGGCGTGAATCCTTATTCTGCATTGTTCAGAGAACAACACATACCTGGATTATACCACTGTTCCTGAGGATGAGAGATTATCTGCAGAAACACGCCATAGCCTCTCCACGTGTTGATCAGACACACGAGCGTACATCTCCTCCCCCCCCCCCATAACCGATAATGTCTTTGCAGAGCGAACACACACACCCCCCCCAGAGGATCGTCTGTGCATTGCACAGGGGCCCTTCGCTGGCAGACATATCCCCACTCTGCAAACACTTCATCTTACAGGACTTCCTTCGGAACGTTTTATATTAATTTCCTTGACCTTCTGCTCTTTTTGTGCAAAATGGAGTTCCCTGGTGAGTTTAGTTTTGCTATTCAAATCGTGATTACCACTGTATTATCCAATTTGTGCCACATGGTTTGCTATTTAACTACATATATAATATTAAGGTATCATTTTTCAAATACCTGCTATTTTGTAATTCTTTGCTTAATGTATACTTATGTTTTTTTCAACATACAACAAACTCGCTATACATCCATGTTTGTTTGACATATGCAAATTTTTCTTTTTTAGTATGATCTGCGCTCATTGTCAATTTAAACTCCTGAAGAAGCTCTTTAGAGCGAAACTAGTCAAGTGACTTTTGACGGCAGCTCATCATGTTTGTGACTCCTTTGTCACCCACTGTATCTGGATGGTCACTATATCAATGCTTGTTTGTTTTTTAAATTTGTTTTTTAAATTTGTAATTTTATATACCTATGTGTATCTCTAGCTTTTCCTATTTGAACACTGTTTAAAAAGTCGCTGGGCACCCTTGGTGCTCATCATTCCCATTATTCTTTTTCATTAATTAAATGGGACGAGGTGTTCTTTATCTGAATGAGTCTGGCCTCTTTGTCTAAAATCGGGTTGCGGGAGACCTAACACTGGGAGACACTATGACAATACATATTAAATACATCTTAATACAATTTCCACAACGGTCCCTCCTCTATGTCACATGCTCCCATGTGTCCCTCGATGAATCTTGATCTTCTTCTTACACCTGGAAATGAATCAGTCCTTACAGTCCATAAAAAGGAAAACATGGCTTGACATGTAGACTCTGTTCTTCAGGAGGGAGGACTTAGAGGAGGACATGAAGGTCGGTCGGTCTGGGATCCTCTGTGTCTTGTACTTGGGTTGGGCTTCGGGGCTTTGGGGCGTCTCATCTCAGCAAGGAAGAAGTGGTCATCTGCTCGGGCTCTGTTCACTCGTCCAATCAGGCAACAGGAGCACCTCATCACGGCATATAGAAGGAAAAGAAAAACAACATGAGTATATATACCCTTACTTCCTTCAATCATGATCCGCTGAAAAATAGAAAAAATCCCCAAAAAGATTCCCAGACCCTTAAAAGGATTCCAACCTTCACTAGCTATAGCTTTGCCTTGCAGGGATTAAACCTTATCCATATGGGCCTGAACTTTGTCACTAGTATCCCCGATCCAGGTACAACAATTTTTACCTATGAATTCACAGAAACCCCCCTCAGATGCCAACAAGTAATCATGGGCCATTTTTAATAGAAGGGTCTTCATCTGCCTTTGTTCCTGTGGGATCTTCCTTGTGGCTTCAACAGTTACATTGAACATCCCATCCACAATGGGTGAGAAATTGTTCAATCGTTTCATAAGCTCATCCCACCCTCTACATGCAGGAAACCATGCCCATACATGGTCGGGGTTGGTGAACAATTCCCTTTGAGCTGTTTCTGCCATTCTTACCTTCTCTCACGCCATCAGATCCTCACGATTGGCCGCGACATAAGATGCTGGGACGAGTTTCACCAGCACGCATGAACCTCTTGCATTAGGGGGAGTTACCTTATAAGCTGTAGATCCGCATAAGCACCAAACTAAAGTTGAAACACACTTGTGGGCTACCTAGTTGTCCCAATACCCAAACCGGCAAGAGGCAGAGCTATTGTTAAAACTATAACAAATTTTACCCTATAGAAATGTATCGTTAAGTTCTACTGACAAGTGCCTGTTTGGAGTTTTTACTAGTTTGTCAAAACTCCTCATACCAATATGAACATTATATATAGCATGTACCGCTGTCATCGCTGGGGTACTAAAGCTCGGTGGCGATTCAGAGCAGACCCAGCAATTGGTCCTGTTCGCTTTCTTAGCTAGTTGGAGAATACACTAAGCTAAAAATATAAAATAAACAAAGATACTCCTTATCCTTTGGTGCAGTTGAGCAGCTTCTTGCAGTGTCTGATGGGGATCCAGTTGTCTCGGCCATCAAGCTTCTTTACAACGACCCAGTCACCTGGTTGGAAAGAATGTAAACCGTTTATTGAGTCAGGGTCTGGAAGGGACTCATGAACCCTGTGGTGGACCTTTTGAAGTTCACGTTACAGTGACTGCACCCACCCCATCAGCTGAGGATGTAGGCGACTGCTGCTGAGGAACGTACAACCCTGTTTTTGGTTGACCTCCAAACAAACCTAATGACTATGGTCACTGCATAACCTGTGTGTCTTACCATCTGGGGTGTAATACCTGGAACCATTGACAAAAAGGTTCTTAGCATCTGGGATAGGAGCGTCCTTCACCAGACTGCTGGTTGCTGATTCAAATTCCATCAAAGAAAGACAGACGTGGAACATGTCATCTCACTAGGTCACAAACTTGGTTAGAATTAGAAAGGTTAGTATTATTGGTTTGAAAATTTTTATTTTTACCATTATCACCCCCATTTTCTTCCGCATTACAAACCGAAAGAAGAGACACAGGGTTTAGAATGGCGCAGAAAAAAAACATTAAAACAGCCCATTATACTTTTACCTTCTCTTAGCTGGTACACATTTATAAATACACACGCCTATTGTTGTAAGGAATATAAGTTCTGGGTTTTGTACATATTCTGTTACATTCCAAATGGTCAGATAAACTGAGGCTTGTTGTGCTCGGAGAACAGGATGCCCCCCCCCCCCTAAGGAATGTAATCTGTTAGAACCGACTCCGCAATGTCTGAAGATCCTGTTAATTAGCACCTTCCGAAGACCAAAGGGAAGAGCAACTGTCAACATAATCGCAATAATGAAAGGATCAGCGAACTAGTGGAGATTATATGGGCAATATCGCCCCCAGAGGCCAGGTATGGCACGACAATACGAGGATCAGGAAATTACAACGATTGGTCGAGAGGCAAAGGGGAGTGGGCAAGGGGAGGGTTTATATCAGGTATGAATGAGGTCCTTTAAAAAAACAGGACGTTTGGGAATGAGAGAGCCCTCTTTTACATCTGGGAGCTCAGCCAGCAGGACCTTTGCCTCGAGGAGAGAATAAGTATCATTTTTCATGAGTACTGTTGATATAGGCTGTATAGATACCGGTTGTTAGTATGTAACATTCCTACTTTTAGGAAATAAATGTAATTTCTTTTACTAAGCAACTGTGTCTGTTTTCATAATAACATTGTACCATCAGGCCTAGAATTCTCTTAAGGGTAAGACTAGCAAACAAGGGACACATACAATAATACATAGTTGCGATAGATACATGTATGATAGATCACAATAGTATATATTATATATATTAATATATCGCGCTTCTAATACCTATCTACATACATCTGCTTTCTATGTAATACTTTCAGAAACTCACTGGACCTGAAAAAGATGCTTATAAACAAAAGTTATTACTCTATACTTCATCTTTAACCTGCAAAGAATGGCAAACAATACAACATGTGTGTACATTGGTAAATTGTCACTGACATTCCACAGAACCGACAACAACGAAACCCTCTATAACTCTTATGCCGCGTACACACGGTTGGAATTTCCGACAACAAATGTTCGATGTGAGCTTGTTGTCGGAAATTTCGACCGTGTGTAGGCTCCATCGGACATTTGGTTCTCAAATTTTCCGACAACAAAACTTGTTGTCGGAAATTCCGAGCGTGTGTAAGCAATTCCGACGCAAAAAAATCCACTTATACTCAGAATCAAGCAGAAGAGCCGCACTGGCTATTGAACTTCATTTTTCTCGGCTCGTCGTACGTGTTGTACGTAATTTCCAACAACATTTGTGTGACCGTGTGTATGCAAGACAAGTTTGAGCCAACATCCGTGGGAAAAAAATTCCACGGTTTTGTTGTCGGAATGTCCGATCGTCTGTACGCGGCATTCGTTTCATGTTCCTACAAAAATACAACAGCCGCGACGCGTAGGAGGGCCAATGCGGTGGGTTCTAACATATTCATGTTACTACAAACAAACGAGAAGACTAAAACAGGAGACAAACATTTAGATACAAAATGCGAGGGATATATTTCATAGTTTCCAAAACAAAACCAGATGAAAATGTTGCCTTCACTCTTTTAGCAATAGAAAAAAATACAATGGGAAAAACACGAGAGCAGCTCGAAAACCTTGCATGGGCCAGCCATACAAAGTTGAAAAACAGGCATGAGAATTTTAACCACACAAAACGTGTACTACACATCCATCAACCCACTCATCACAGATTTCTGAAGCCACAGCTGAGCTACATCTAAGGTCTTTGCTGCCCGGAGCCTGGGTTTAACCACTTGCCGCCCGCCCTATGGCGGATTGACGTTGGCAAAGTGGTTTTAAAATCCTGACTGGACGTCATATGACGTCCGTCAGGATTTGGTGTTATTGCGCGCCCCCGGACATAGCCCATCCTCGACCAGGGTAAACTGCCAATAAAATTGGTTGTTTACCCACGTGATCGGCTGTGACCAATCACAGCCGGTCACAAGTATAAACAATGTGGCGGTTTCCAGGGATCTCTCCTTCTCTCTCTCACACACCGATTGTGTGAGGAGAGAGAAGGAGAGATCTGTGAGTTTTTGCGATTTTGAATTAGAAAAAATACTGTCTGCACTACACGTACCCCCCACCCCCCCAATAAAGAGAACCCGTCACAGCCCATCTGGACCTGTCACAGCCCGTCTGGACCTGTCACAGCCCACCATCAGTACCGCCATCAGTACCATCTGGATCTGACAGCCCATCTGTCACACAGGCCACCAACGGTACCGCCATCGGTACCATCTGGATCTGACAGCCCATCTGTCACAGCCCATCTGTCACACAGGCCACCAACGGTACCGCCATCGATACCATCTGGATCTGTCACAGCCGTCTGTCACAGTCCCTCTGTCACAGCCCGTCTGTCACACAGGCCACCAACGGTACCGCCATCAGTACCGCCATCGGTACCATCTGGATCTGACAGCCCATCTGTCACACAGGCCACCAACGGTACCGCCATCAGTACCGCCAGGATCTGACAGCCCATCTGTCACACAGGTAGCCATCAGTACCGCCATCGGTACCGCTATCACTACCGCCGCACAGTCCCGCCATAAGTACCATCACACAGGTCATCAGTAACCTGTCATTACCCTCACACAGGCCTGCCATCAGTGAGCTGTCAGTAGCACCACCAGTACCGCCATGTCGCAAAGAATGTATACACCTGAGGAGGCATATAACATCCTCGCCATGTCGGATGATGAGAGCAACGAGGAGCTCCCATTATCCGATTCTGGTTCGGAATACGAGCCAGTGGAGGGTAGTGGATCGGAGTCCGAGTCAGCGGAGGAAACTGCCCCTCCTAAAAGAGTAAGGAGATCAGGACCTAGATCAGAAGACCTGCCTACCACCAGCAGTGCCAGACCCCAGGAAGAGGAGCCGAATACCAGTACTGGAATTACTCATCCAGCCCAAAGAATCCGGGCCCAGTCCTACCTTCCTGATGCCCTGGCAAACCCCTTATGGTTGTCTGCCAACTCAGGATCCGCTACAATCCCACCTTTCACCGCACAGCCAGGTGTGCAGCCCAACACGTCAAATTTTTCCCAATTGGAATATTTTTATTTGTTTTTCCCTGAAGATTTGTTGCAGTACATGGTGGACCAGACAAATCTTTACGCAGAGCAATTTATTGCTGCCAACCCCAATTCGTCCTACGCCCGTATGTTTAATTGGCGACGTCTCACACTAGAGGAATTCAAATTGTTTTTGGGCCTTAGTTTTAATATGGGGCTTACAAAGAAAAGCGAACTGCATGCCTACTGGTCCACCCACCCCATCCACCACATGCCCATATTTTCTGCTGTCATGTCCAGGACTAGGGATGAGCTCGGTGTTCGAGTCGAACATAAGTTCAACTCGAACATCGGCTGTTCGACCGTTCGGCGAACATCGAACGATTTGGGCCGTTCGCGCCAAATTCGAGTGACGCGAACGGCCCACAATACACTGCGCCATCGCAGTGCAATCCCGGCGCTATGATTGGCCAAACATGCACTGTGGCCCCGCATGCTTGGCCAATCACAGCGCCGGCAGCTAGGAGAGCCATAATTGGCCACAGGCAGGTTGCCTGTGGCCAATTATAGCTCAGGGGGTTTAGCACACGCCCCACACTATAAAAGGCCGCCAGCGCGGCGGCCTTGTGTAGTGTGTTCCGGGGCAGGGAAATAGTTACATAGGCAGGGACAGTGTCAGTGCTATTTGTACCTCAAACTTGTGTGTAGGGAGAGAGAAGGATAGGCAGGGTCAGTGTCAGTGTCATATTCTTTGCTAAACCTTGTGTGCAGGGAGAGAGAAGGATAGGCAGGGGACAGTGTCAGTGTCACATTCTTTGCTAAACCTTGTGTACAGGGAGAGAGAAGGATAGGCAGGGAGAGTGTCAGTGTCATATACTTTGATAAACCTTGTGTGCAGGGAGAGAGAAGGATAGGCAGGGGACAGTGTCAGTGTCATATACTTTGATAAACCTTGTGTGCAGGGAGAGAGAAGGATAGGCAGGGGACAGTGTCAGTGTCATATTCTTTGCTAAACCCTGTGTGCAGGGAGAGAGTAGGATAGACAGGGAGAGTGTCAGTGTCATATACCTTGTGTGCAGGGAGAGAGAAGGATGGGCAGGGGACAGTGTCAGTGTCATTGTTGCTAAGCCTCCTGCACATTATACACCTGAAGTTAGCCTGTATTGCTGCTTTTTCCTGGTGTGTTACACCAACAGGCATTTGCGGCACTTACAGCGGGCGGAGTGTGCCTCCTGATCATATTACACCTGAAGTTAGCCTGTATTGCTGCTTTTTCCTGGTGTGTTACACCAACAGGCATTTGCAGCACCTACAGCAGGCGTAGTGTGATTCCTGCAAAATATACTCCTGAAGCTAGGCCTTATTGCTGGTTTTCCCATTTCCCTGCAGGCCATTAGAATGTCTGGAAGGCAAACAAGGAGAGGCAGACAGTCAGGAGCCAATAAAAGAGGGCAAGCAGGCTCTGTGTCTAGAGACAACAGTGCTGGTCATGGACGCGGTGCATCGCCATCAGCACGTGGCCATGGGACACGCTTGTCCTTCTTTTCGGCAGCTGGACGTGTTGAGCCGCATCATGCCGAAGACTTGGTAGAGTGGATATCCTCCTCATCCTCTCTCACCCAGGCTCAGGGTACTGGCAAAGCAGCTGCCAAAGCGTCCTCTTCCCTGGTATCAATGTCATCATCAGTCACTCCTTCCCTAGACCAACCATGTTCTCCTGAGGAGTCCCCCGAACTGTTTGAGCACAGTGTTGGGTACATGCTCCAGGAGGATGCCCAGCGTTTCGAAGGGTCTGATGATGATACCCAGCTAGAGGAAGGCAGTAGCGTGAGAGCAGAGAGAGGGGATGCTCAAGAAGAACACCAATCTGGCAGTCATGTTCCAGCAGCTGCAGCATACTGCCAGATTGGCTCCAGTGATGAGGAGGGAGGGGATGATGAGGTCACTGACTCCACGTGGGTGCCTAATAGGAGAGAGGAGAGAGGAGAGAGGAGGAGGAGGAGGATGAGGAGGAGGCACATCTCCAACGAGGCAGGATGCCCTCTGGGGGCCAGCGTAAGAGCAGCACACCGACGGAATCACACCGCAGAGCTCCGCCTGTGCAGGGCGCTGCCTCTGCCCGTTATTCAAAAAGTTCTTTGGTGTGGGCCTTTTTTGAGTCGAGTGCATCAGATCGCACAGCTGCTGTTTGCAACATATGTCTCAAGCGTATATCGCATGGCCAAAACATCACCCGCTTGGGCACCACATGCTTGACCAGACATATGTTGACCTGCCATGCAGCTCGTTGGCAAGCCTACCTTAAAGACCCACACCAAAGAACAAAGCGGACCTCTTCTTGCACCGCATCAGCTGGGATCTCCAACCCCACTATACCTTCAGTCCTCTCTGAAACCTGCTCTGAGAGGAATGAAGGTGTAGAATTAGGTGTGTCACAGCCAAATACTTGCGGGCACTCTGCTAGCAGTACACCGGCGTCCGATTCTAGCAGGCAAATTTCCCTGCCCCAGCTGCTGGACCGTCGAAAGAAGTTCACTCCCAGCCATCCACATGCCCAGCAGTTGAATGCTAGCTTGGCTAAATTGCTAGCGCTTCAACTGCTGCCTTTTCAGTTGGTAGACTCGGCCCCCTTCCGTGAGTTTGTGCAATGTGCGGTTCCTCAGTGGCAGGTTCCCAAACGCCACTTTTTCTCACGGAAGGCGATTCCGGCTCTCTACCGGCACGTGGAAGGCAATGTCTTGGCCTCGCTGGACAGGGCGGTCAGCGGTAGGGTGCATATTACCGCTGACTCATGGTCCAGCAGGCATGGACAGGGACGTTACCTTTCTTTCACGGCCCATTGGGTCACTCTTTTGGCAGCTGGGAAGGATGCAGGACAAGGTGCAGTAGTGTTGGAGGTTGTTCCACCGCCACGCCTCCAAAATGCTACTACTGGTTGTGACACACCTCTGTCCTCCACCCCCTCCTCTTCTTCCTCCATGGCCTCTTCCTGTGCTTTGTCCTCGGAACCAGCGGTGCTCCGTAGGCGTTCAAAGGGCTACGCAAGTACGCAGGCAAAAAGATGCCATGCCGTGCTTGCGCTGGTGTGTTTGGGGGACAGGAGCCACACTGGGGCAGAGGTCCTGTCTGCTCTGCAGGGGCAGGCCGAGAGGTGGTTGACGCCACGCCAGCTTAAGCCAGGAATGGTAGTTTGCGACAATGGCACCAACCTCCTCTCCGTTCTCCGACAGGGACAACTGACCCATGTGCCCTGTGTGGCTCACGTCCTTAACCTGGTGGTGCAGCGGTTCTTGGGCAGGTACCCGGGCTTACAGGATGTCCTGAGGCAGGCCAGGAAAGTCTGTGTGCATTTCCGCAGATCTTATAATGCCAGTGCTCGCCTGGCTGAGCTGCAAAAGGAGTTGAACCTGCCCAAGAACCGCCTTATATGTGACATGCCCACCAGGTGGAACTCAACGTTGGCCATGCTGCAGCGGCTGCACACGCAGCAGAGGGCCATCAATGAGTACCTGTGCGACTACGGCACCAGGACAGGGTCAGGGGAGCTCGGGTTTTTTTCACCACGCCAGTGGGGCATGATCAGGGATGCATGCACTGTCCTGGCACCATTTGAGGAGGCCACGAGGATGGTGAGCAGTGACAGTGCATGCATCAGTGATGCTGTACCTCTTGTCCACCTGTTGGAACATACGCTGCGTGGAATAATGGACAGGGCACTTGAGGCAGAACAGAGGCAGGAAGAGGAGGACTTCCTTGCCTCTCAAGGCCCCCTTTACCCAGACAGTGTTCCTGTGCGATGGGTGGGACAGAAGGAAGAAGAGGAGGAAGAAGAGGAGGAGGAGGAGGATTGTGTCAGCATGGAGGTGGAGCCTGGCACTCAGCATCATCAGCAGCAGTCTTTTAGGGATGATTTACAGTCCCAAGAAACCAGTGGACTTGTACGTGGCTGGGAGGAGGTGGCTGCGGATCATGTCGTCCTTAGTGACCCAGAGGACTCCGGACCGAATGCCTCAGCTAACCTACGCTGCATGGCCTCCCTGATCCTGCAAAGTCTGCGGAAGGATCCTCGTATTCTTCGGATCAAGGAGAGGGACCATTACTGGCTGGCCACTCTCCTTGATCCACGGTACAAGGGTAAGGTTGCGGACCTTATCTTACCGTCGCAGAGGGAGCAGAGGATGAGACAACTCCGGGAGGCCTTGCAGAAAGGTCTGTGCAACGCGTTCCCAGAGACTGGGAGGTTACAAACTCCTGGTCCTGGACAACGAGTTGCTGAGGCTTCGGTCAGTCAAAGAAGGAGCGGTGGGGAAGGTGGCCGTCTGACCGATGCGTTCAGACAATTCTTTAGTCCGCAGCCCCAAGGTATGATCGGTTCCAGCGACCATCGCCAGCGTCTGATATACATGGTGCAGGAATACCTAGTAGGGGCAAGGTCAGACTTGGACACCTTCCCCACCGACAATCCTCTGGCTTACTGGGTCTTGAGGATGGATCACTGGCCAGAGCTTGCACAGTATGCAATTGAGCTACTGGCCTGTCCTGCATTCTTTCAGAACGCACATTCAGTGCTGCTGGAGGATTTGTCACGGATCACAGGGTGCGCCTGTCCACCGACTCTGTTGATCGACTGACCTTCATAAAGATGAACCAGTCTTGGATCACCACCAGCTACCAAACACCTGAAGCTGATATAACAGACTAATTTATTTTCAAATGTCACATCCCTTCAAGGCTGATGCTGAGAGACTGTCCTGTTATGTTGACTGACTATCCTCCTCCTCCTCAATGATCCGATTGATAATGATAGCTTGGAAGAACATTTTTGTTTCTGGGTGCCGCCACCAGTGGCTAAGGCCCAATTTTTCAGCCCCTGTTTAACAGGGGCATGTAATTACAATTTTTTATGCAATGCTTTGCAGCATGGCTCATTCCTGCACTCCAACTAGAGTATCTGGGAGAGGTTGCAGTGTCGTGGCACCAGTGGCTAAGGCCCAATTTTTCAGCCCCTGTTTAACAGGGGCGTGTAATTACAATTTTTGATGCAATACTTTGCAACAGGGCTCATTGCTGTGCTCCAAGTACAGTATCTGTGAGGGGTTGCAGTGTTGTGGCACCAGTGCCTAAGGCCCAATTTTTCTGCCCCTGTTTAACAGGGGCATGTAATTACAATTCTTGATCTAATAATTCACAGCAGGGCCCATTCCTGCGCCCACCAAGAGTAACTGTGAGGCCTTACAGTGTTGTGTCAACACCACCACCACAGGCCCAATTTTTCAGCCCCTGTTCAACAGGGGCATGCAATTACAATTCTTGATCTAATAATTCACAGCAGGGCCCATTCATGCGCCCACCAAGAGTAACTGTGAGGGCTCACAGTGTTGTGGCAACACCAACATGTAAGGGGCAAATTTCAGCTGAGTATAAACGGCAGGCCCCTACTTTCAAACATCCAACTTACAAACGACTCCTCCTTGCACACGGAAGGATACAACAGGAAGTGAGAGGAAATCTACCCCTAGGAAGGCAAATTCTCTCCTGTAAGAGTTAATATGGGAAAAAAAGTGTCTCCTCTCCACTGATGCTTTATCACCAATTCTTGTTTCAATAAAAAAAACAAATTTTCAAAACACATTTGTCATTAGGACGGAAAGTGAGGTGAACTGTTCTGAACAGGTGCACACTGCACAGACAGCAAAACAAATGTTACAGGGGTGATAACCCTTCCCTATGTTTTCCAAAAAGCTTAAAAATAGATTTCTTGGCTGGAGCTACACTTAAACAATGTACCTGTTCAAAATTACAAACAGATTCTACATAAGAACAAACCTACAGTCCCTGTCTTGTATGCACCGCCTGTATACGGCTGTTCAGAGTATATAGGGCCTTTTTTATTTTGTGTGCGGGGTTCCCCTTAATATCCATACAAGACCCAAAGGGGCTGGTAATGGGCTGGGGTAGGGGGGGGGCTGTGATGGGGTAGCTATGCCATTTTTCTTAAAGATTTTCATCCATATTACCGGGACCAGACATTACATTAAAGCCGCAAGCAGTTTTAAATGGCTTTTTTTCCTTTAGAAATGTAATTTTGTGCAGGGACAGTTCTAAACACGGGAAACACGTGGCACTTCACAGGCATACTTTAGACACCCCCCAGGTACGATATTTAAAGGAATATTTGACTTTTTTTTTCACTTTATGCATCATTAAAATGACTGCTCCCGAAAAACGGCCGTTTTTAAAACTTTTTTGGGGATTGATACATGTCCCCTGGTGCAGAACCCGGGTTCCCAAACCCTTTTTAGGACAATAACATGCATATTAGTCGTTATAATTAGCACTTTCGATTTCGAACGTTCGCATCCATTGTATTTAATAGGGTTCTAAAGTTTGTGCGAACTTTCGGTCCGTTCGCGGGTTCTGGTGCGAACCGAACCCAGGGGTGTTCGGCTCATCACTATCCAGGACAGGGTACGATATGATAATGCGCTTTCTTCATTTTAATGACAATTCGCAGTGTCCTCCCCGAGATCACCCCAACCATGACAAATTATATAAGCTTCGCCCCCTAATAAATTATTTTTCCCAACGGTTTTCTGAAGTGTTTATCCCCGACAAAAAAATTTGTGTAGACGAATCCCTTATCCACTTTACTGGCCGGCTGCAGTTCAAGCAGTACATCCCAAGTAAAAGAGCCAGGTGCGGGGTAAAATTGAACAAATTGTGCGATCGAGCCACTGGATACGTGCACAAATTTCGTATTTACGAAGGCAAAGATTCCCAGCTCCAGCCCCGTGATTGCCCCACATATATAGGAACCAGTGGTAAAATTGTCTGGGACCTTGCATACCCCTTGTTCAAAAAAGGATACCACATATATGTAGATAATTACTACAGCAGCTTGCCCCTTTTCTGTCACCTGTATCGTGAACAAACCCTGGCCTGCGGTACCTTCCGAAAAAATAGGAAGGGGTTCCCACAGAATTTGCTTTCAAAACAGCTACAAAAGGGGGAAGCCGCATTCATGAGGTGTTGGCCATGAAGTGGCGGGACAAGAAGGATGTTCATATGATGTCTACAATCCACGATGACAACTTGGTGGAGATTCAGAGAAGACGTGGCCCCGTAGTAAAGCCTGAATGTGTTCATGACTACAATATGTACATGGGGGGGGGGGGGGTGGATTTAAACGATCAGATGCTACAACCCTATTTATCAACCCGAAAGTCAAATTATTGGTATAAAAAAGTAGCATTTCATCTCTTTCACATGGCCCTGTTCAATTCATTTGTCTGCTATCAAAAATCACCCGAAAACCAACCCACCTCCTACCTCAAATATTTTGAAGACATTGTCACTGCCCTGATTTACCAGCAAGGACCTGCCCCAGGAAGCATTCGCTCCGATAGTGTGAGTCGACTGCATGAGCCACATTTGCCCTATAGCATTCCCCCCGCAGAATCCGGAAGAAGACGCCAAAAGAGATGTCGTGTATGCTCAAGAGGAGGAGTTAGAAGAGATACAAGTTATCATTGTCCCGAATGTCCCTCCCAACCTGGCCTGTTTATCGGCGATTGCTTCAAAAATTATCACCGATCTATCAGATACTAGTTCCCCTTATTAGTAACAGACTGCCATTTCCCCCTTTCTAATACCTGTGCCTGCCTGCTACTGACCCTGGCCTGTTTACCGACAATGTCTTTGCCTGCCGTTTTAACACCTTTCTGACTTCCACATGCACCAACCTCAGCCTGTTTACCGACGATGCCTCTGCCTGCCGTTTTAACACCTTTCTGACTTCCACGTGTACCGACCTCGGCCTGTTAATCGACCATGTTTTTGCCTGCCACTTGGACTGATCTTTGCCCTTCTACTTTAGCACAGGGGTCTCACATATGTGAGGGGCTCCAGAATAGCGTTCTGAGTACAGAAAATCAGTTTTTGGTTTTCTGTGTTCCCAGAACAGGGTCTGGTTGCCCGGAGGCTTCAAAGAGATTTGGGTGGGAGAAGCCTCTACCCCTGTCCCCCTGGCTCTTAGCATGATGGTCCTTTCTGCTGCCTGGACCAATACTTTGGCTGTGCTGACCATATCGATGCCTGTAATGACCCAGGACTTTATGGACTATGTTTCTTTCTGCTGCCTGGACCAATACTTTGGCTGTGTTGACCATTTCTCTGCCTGCTGCCTCTACGGACAGTATTTCTGCCTGGACATCTCTGCCTGCTGCCTGGACCTGTGCTTTGGCTGTGCGGTGTCTCTGCCTGTCTATTCCTGCCTGCTGCCTGGACCGATGCTCTCCTCTGTGGACCACTGCACTACTAAAACCACAGGTAATCTTTTGTTATTTTGTATGTACCTGCTATGTGTTAGAAATATGAAGGGCCTTCAAAAATGTGATCGGTAGTCAGAAAATTATATGTGTAATTTTATGCTGCTAGAATGCCTGGAGGTGCTATTTGGATGTTGGGCCTCTGTAATATGGCCAGGCTGTGTAAAAGTCTCACACATGTGGTATTGTTATACTCAGGAGGAGTAGCAGAATGTATTTTGGGGTGTAATTTTTGCTATGTACATGCTATGTGTTGGAAATATTTTATAAATGGACAACTTTGTGTAAAAAAAAAAAAATGCGTGTTCATTTTTTTCCCCACGTTTTCCGAAAACTTCTGGAAAAAAATGAACCGTTCAAAAGGCTCATTATGCCTCATAGATTATACGTTGGGGTGTTAGCTTTCCAAAATGGGGTAATTTTGTGGATGTTTCCATTGTCCTGGTGCTCCAGGGCCTTCAAAATTGAGATAGGTCATCATGAAATTATATGTGTAATTTTGCTCCTAAAATGCCTGGAGGGGCTACTTGGATGTTGGGCCTCTGTATGTGGCCAGGCTGTGTAAAAGTCTCACACATGTGGTATCGCCATACTCAGGAGGAGTAGCAGAATGTATTTTTGTGTGTAGTTGCAAGTATGCATACGCTGTGTTCAAGAAATAACCTATCAATACAATAAGTTTGTGTAAAAAAAAAAAAATCTTAATTTTCCCAAGAATTGTGGGAAAAAATTACAACTTCAAAAAACTCACCATGCATCTTACTAAATACCTTGAACTGTCTACTTTCCAAAAAGGGGACATTTTGGGGTATTTGTACTTTCCTGGATTGTTATTGTATCAAGAAATGAGATAGGCCTTCAGTACATCAGGTGTGATCAGATGTGATCAATTTTCAGTGATTTGCACCCTAACTTGTAGACTCTATAACTTTCACACAGACTAAATAATATCCACTAATTTGGGTTATTTTTACCAAAGATATGTAGCAGTATAAATTTTGGCCCAAATTTATGAAGAAAAATTACTTCTTTGCAAAATTTTACAATAGAAACTAAAAAAAATTGTTTTTTTTTCAAAATTTTCGCTATTTTTCCGCTTATATCGCAAAAAATAAAAAACCGAGCAGTGATTAAACACCACCAAAAGAAAGCTCTATCTGTGAGAAAAAAATGATAAAAATTTTGTTTGGATACAGTGTAGCATGACTGAGTAATTGTCAATCAAAGCGTGAGCACTGAAAGCTGAAAATTGGTCTGGGCGGGAAGGTGTTTAAGTGCCCTGTATGGAAGTGGTTAAACTCAGTTATGAATTTCTCTCACTTCCAGGCGTCAAATGTCCCCTCCAGAGGGATACCCCAAGTAGTATCCTTGGACCACCCATGTCATTCCTTAAGGGGTTTAATTGCCTTTGCCCCAAAACTAGACTTCATGTACTGTGCAGCCGCCTGACTGTGGGAAGCCTCGCATTCCTTCCCTTGGATGGACTGCTCATTGCCCATGGCGATTCGAATCGGCTTATAGTCTTACACCTGCGTCCGGTAAAACCCTTGCACCCATTTAGGAGAGCACCGTCCAGTGCCTTTTTCTACGGTGGATTGATGGACTACAACCACTATAAAAATAGGTGATGAGCGCAAATCCCTAATAGCAATAAAATTTAATTGAATAACAAATGATATAAGTAAACAGTATCACAATCAAATCCAGTGTATCCAATGGGTAAGCAATGTGCAAAAAGTGCTAAATCGTGCAAATATGCAAATAAAGTGCAAGTGAATACTGTATGCAAATAAATCCCTGAATGCAAATGAAAATAATAATAATAATATGTGTCCGGTATCCAATGGGTAAACAAAGTGTGAAAAATTACTATTGAGGTGCAAATAATATCCTAGATGCAAAATATGAGTCATTGTGCAAATATAGCAAGGACTCATATTTTGCATCTAGGATATTATTTGCACCTCAAGTCATTTTTTGCACATCGTTTACCCATTGGATACCGAACACATTATTTTTTTCTTCATTTGCATCCTTTGCATTCAGGGATTTACTTGCATACAGTATTCACTTGCACTTTATTTGCATATTTGCACGATTTAGCACTTTTAGCACATTGCTTATCCATTGGATATACTGGATTTGATTTTGATACTGTTTACTTATATCATTTGTTATTCAATTTAATTTATTGCTATTAGGGATTTGCTCTCATCACCTAATTTTTATTTCTTCATTGGTGCCATTGTTTACACTATAGATTGAGCGGCAGTTCCCATCACATTTATACACCGGGTTCACTTGGAGGCACGAGAGACCACACTTTCACATTTACAACCACTATAGTTACAACAGGAGTGGCTTGTAAGGAATTTTCAGATTCGATATGAGAAAAATTCACAACGTTTAGATCTCTTAATCAAAGTCTCCCCAATAGTAACTGCATGCAATTTCAAATTAACATTTCTAAGACTTGCACTCATTTACCATGCCACTACAAGCTGTACATCCCCTGTATTATATCTGGTTCAGTCCCCCAACTAGAAAACTTAACCGAGGCGTTATTTAACTCTATGGCTTGTTGTCCCAAAACTTTTGGCACAGAAATACAGAGTACCACTCTTTTACACTGCAATACCCGTAATAACAACCAACTACAGAGGACCACTCTTTTACACTGCAATACCCGTAATAACAACCAACTATATTAACTATGCCAAACGATTAGTCAACAACCACAGATCACCCCCCGAAATATGTCTCTACCCCTCACAGTGTATGCATACACAAGCGTATCCACTGTATGCCCGTACACTGCGTCGCCAGACTAAACTGCACAGCACACTTACGCCCGCTTTCTCTACAGAACAATGTGGCCTCTGTACCTAGATGTTACAACAATAATGTGGATGCCTCCCATTTACTCTCTACCCAAAACTGTATTACTGTATAAAAAACTTTGGCGAAACAACTGGAATTAAATTTAAAACCCAAAATGTTTTCCATTGTCCTTCCAAACACAAGACCCTTTGTCCACATGCTTGTTTCAAAAGACCCCAAGCCCCTCCCAACAACTTCCTGTTGATACATCATGTAGCGGGTATATACTTTTCTGTGTATTTAAAACTGGCAGGAACACCAGTGAGGTGTAGTTCCCTGCATCCCAGCAGGTGGCGCTGTCGCCTTGTGCTGGGGTTGAACCATTGCTGTGTGAAGGGCTCCCTTTTTGTCCTCCCTCGGCAGCAGTATGGTGGGGCGGGAAACCCGCCGTGCTTGCTGGGAGAGGGTGTAAAGGGGCCAGCCATCTTGGTCACGAGGTCGAGTCCCGGGCACCTTCAGCCTGTGGGCGGTGGTTCGTGTCAGTCCTCTAGGCGGCCTAGGAGGACCTTCGGAGGTCGTGTTCCATCCCAGGCACCTTTAGCCTGGGGTGAGGTACTCGGATGGAGGTCTGGAGCTCAGTGCCCACCACTGAGTTCTGCGAGGGAAGGAGATCCTAGGGTACCCAGGGATTGGGTACCCGAATCCAGAAGGCGTAATGGACCGGGGGGAGCTCCTCACTTGAAGACCGGGTGCAGCAGATTGCCAGTGACAGGTGAGCCTCCCATCGGAGACCGCCTGGAAGGAAATCCCCCCTCATGCGGAGACCTCAGCCCACTTTCAGGAAGGAAAGTGGAGAGTTCATTGTGTCTGAGCCTACTCGCATCCGCACCTCCTTGTTTGTTCTGTTCTCTAAGGGAGTCTAACTGATTATGCTGTTCACAAGAGAAGAATAAAGGAGTGTTGGACTTTAATGGTGTGAGGTTCTTTTCTGGTGGACATTGTTCAAGGTAACTCCAGGTGCACAACACTGACCCGAAGGTAGAGAAGGAACTTTGCTTACACCGCACAGACACCTGTGGTGAAGGCTTGGCGTGGTGACCCCGCTCTCTCCCCTCTAAGGTACCCCTAGACAAGAGAAAGACGAACTGATGCAAAGAGAGGAGTGAGGAGGCCGCTACAAAAGTATTTCAAAAAGTTTGATGTCCTGGACCGGGATCCGCTCTCCCCCCTCCTGATCCGATGTGTTGGATGTTCTGTTTGCTCCATAAAATTCTGGCTCACCATTACTGACGTGGAAATTTCGCTATACGCTGAACATAATCCATGTCTCCTGCGCTAATAAAACGCCCCTTTAGCCTTTTGGTATAATGCATCTCAGTTCTACCCTGTTTCCCGTATCTTCCCAAGAAAACAGACATGACCACCGTCCTCACATCCTCAGCTCCACAGCTCGACGACCCTTCTGGAGAGCCAGTCTTGTTTATTCATAGTACTTAACAATAGAGGCTTGATTAGGGTGGCCACCTTTTCTTCAAGCCAAACCCGAACACTTTGGGTGCCCCAAAGAGAGTAGTAATGTGGTGTGCATAGTGAATAGTGGGTGTAAAAAAATTGCTCTTGCTGACATCATCGCCTTGCTCCCCAGTGATACTGAACCTGCCCCGAGACAGCCGCCCACAGCTCCCGGATGGCAACAGATTTATGTGTGACCATCTTGGTTACTTAGGGGGGCCACAGCCTGGTCTGAATAATGTGTCCGGGTTTCAGTCTGCCTGAAACCCAGACACAAGATTCAAAACACGGACTGTCCGGGTGAATCCTGGACAGGTGGCAACCCTAGGCGTGATACCTTCACAATCAGCAAATCAAGCACAGGCATTTCTTCAAACAGGAGGACTTATACAAATCTCAACCAACGAACAATGACTAGGGAGGTGCATGGGCGTGTCTATGTAGGGGCAGTGTGTATGATTTTCCACCCCTGTACCTGCAAGCCATGCTCTCCCGTAAGACAAAAAGGAAGACACATGGCTGGCCTTGAAATCATGGACGCTGTTCCCGACCATAAACGCACTCAAAGACTCCCGTTTTTACTATTGGCGTGAATCCTTATTCAGAGAACAAAGCATACCCGGATTATACTACCGTTCCTGAGGATGGGAGATTATCTGCAGAGACACACCATAGTCCCTCTACGTGCTGACCAGACACACAGAGTGACACGCGCGTACATCCCCCATAATCGATGTCTTTGCGGAGTGAACACATTCCCCTCAGATGATTGTCTTTGCATCGCACAGGGGCCCTTCGCTGGCAGACATATCCCCACTCTGCAAACACTTCTCTGCATCCTCAGGAAGCTTTTCACTACCAAAACGGGTCTCAACCGGTGTCAGTCTGCCCCAGTCCACTCTTTAGAGCAGGCTGTGGGAGAACCAACACTGGGAGACACACTGTGACAATACATATTAAATACATCTTCATGAAATTTCCACAACAGAAGACAATGGTCAGTGATGGGATGGGAGGTTCTAGTAGAGAAGACAATGGTCAGTGATGGGATGGGAGGTTCTAGTAGAGAAGACAATGGTCAGTGATGGGATGGGAGGTTCTAGTAGAGAAGACAATGGTCAGTGATGGGATGGGAGGTTCTAGTAGAGAAGACAATGGTCAGTGATGGGAGGTTCTAGGAGAGAAGACAATGGTCAGTGATGGGAGGTTCTAGGAGAGAAGACAATGGTCAGTGATGGGAGGTTCTAGTAGAGAAGACAATGGTCAGTGATGGGATGGGAGGTTCTAGTAGAGAAGACAATGGTCAGTGATGGGATGGGAGGTTCTAGTAGAGAAGACAATGGTCAGTGATGGGATGGGAGGTTCTAGTAGAGAAGACAATGGTCAGTGATGGGATGGGAGGTTCTAGTAGAGAAGACAATGGTCAGGGATGGGAGGATCTGGGAGAGAAGACAATGGTCAGTGATGGGATAGGATGATCTAGGAAGGAAGACAATGGTCAGTGATGGGATGGCAGGTTCTAGGAGAGAAGACAATGGTCAGTGATGGGATGGGAGGACCTGGGAGAGAAGACAATGGTCAGTGATGGGATGGGAGGATCTAGGAAAGAAGACAATGGTCAGTGATGGGAGGTTCTAGGAGAGAAGACAATGGTCAGTGATGAGATGGGAGGTTCTAGTAGAGAAGACAATGGTCAGTGATGGGATGGGAGGTTCTAGTAGAGAAGACAATGGTCAGTGATGGGATGGGAGGTTCTAGGAGAGAAGACAATGGTCAGTGATGGGATGGGAGGTTCTATTAGAGAAGACAATGGTCAGTGATGGGATGGGAGGTTCTAGTAGAGAAGACAATGGTCAGTGATGGGATGGGAGGTTCTAGTAGAGAAGACAATGGTCAGTGATGGGATGGGAGGTTCTAGTAGAGAAGACAATGGTCAGTGATGGGATGGGAGGTTCTAGTAGAGAAGACAATGGTCAGTGATGGGATGGGAGGATCTAGGAGAGAAGACAATGGTCAGTGATGGGATGGGAGGATCTGGGAGAGAAGACAATGGTCAGTGATGGGATGGGAGGACCTGGGAGAGAAGACAATGGTCAGTGATGGGATGGGAGGTTCTAGTAGAGAAGACAATGGTCAGTGATGGGATGGGAGGTTCTAGTAGAGAAGACAATGGTCAGTGATGGGATGGGAGGTTCTAGTAGAGAAGACAATGGTCAGTGATGGGATGGGAGGTTCTAGTAGAGAAGACAATGGTCAGTGATGGGATGGGAGGTTCTAGTAGAGAAGACAATGGTCAGGGATGGGAGGATCTGGGAGAGAAGACAATGGTCAGTGATGGGATAGGATGATCTAGGAAGGAAGACAATGGTCAGTGATGGGATGGCAGGTTCTAGGAGAGAAGACAATGGTCAGTGATGGGATGGGAGGACCTGGGAGAGAAGACAATGGTCAGTGATGGGATGGGAGGATCTAGGAAAGAAGACAATGGTCAGTGATGGGAGGTTCTAGGAGAGAAGACAATGGTCAGTGATGAGATGGGAGGTTCTAGTAGAGAAGACAATGGTCAGTGATGGATGGGATGGGAGGTTCTAGTAGAGAAGACAATGGTCAGTGATGGGATGGGAGGTTCTAGTAGAGAAGACAATGGTCAGTGATGGGATGGGAGGTTCTAGGAGAGAAGACAATGGTCAGTGATGGGATGGGAGGTTCTATTAGAGAAGACAATGGTCAGTGATGGGATGGGAGGTTCTAGTAGAGAAGACAATGGTCAGTGATGGGATGGGAGGTTCTAGTAGAGAAGACAATGGTCAGTGATGGGATGGGAGGATCTAGGAGAGAAGACAATGGTCAGTGATGGGATGGGAGGACCTGGGAGAGAAGACAATGGTCAGTGATGGGATGGGAGGACCTGGGAGAGAAGACAATGGTCAGTGATGGGATGGGAGGACCTGGGAGAGAAGATAATGGTCAGTGATGGGATGGGAGGATCTAGGAAAGAAGACAATGGTCAGTGATGGGAGGTTCTAGGAGAGAAGACAATGGTCAGTGATGGGAGGTTCTAGGAGAGAAGACAATGGTCAGTGATGGGATGGGAGGTTCTAGGAGAGAAGACAATGGTCAGTGATGGGATGGGAGGTTCTAGGAGAGAAGACAATGGTCAGTGATGGGAGGACCTGGGAGAGAAGATATTGGTCAGTGATGGGATGGGAGGATCTAGGAGAGAAGACAATGGTATGTGATTGGATGGGAGGACCTAGGAGAGAAGACAATGGTCAGTGATGGGATGGGAGATTCTAGGAGAGAAGACAATGGTCAGTGATGGGATGGGAGGTTCTAGGAGAGAAGACAATGGTCAGTGATGGGATGGGAGGTTCTAGGAGAGAAGACAATGGTCAGTGATGGGATGGGAGGTTCTAGGAGAGAAGACAATGGTCAGTGATGGGATGGGAGGTTCTATTAGAGAAGACAATGGTCAGTGATGGGATGGGAGGTTCTATTAGAGAAGACAATGGTCAGTGATGGGATGGGAGGTTCTAGTAGAGAAGACAATGGTCAGTGATGGGATGGGAGGTTCTAGTAGAGAAGACAATGGTCAGTGATGGGATGGGAGGATCTAGGAGAGAAGACAATGGTCAGTGATGGGATGGGAGGATCTGGGAGAGAAGACAATGGTCAGTGATGGGATGGGAGGACCTGGGAGAGAAGACAATGGTCAGTGATGGGATGGGAGGACCTGGGAGAGAAGATAATGGTCAGTGATGGGATGGGAGGATCTAGGAAAGAAGACAATGGTCAGTGATGGGATGGGAGGATCTAGGAGAGAAAAGACAATGGTCAGTGATGGGATGGGAGGATCTAGGAGAGAAAAGACAATGGTCAGTGATGGGATGGGAGGATCTAGGAGAGAAAAGACAATGGTCAGTGATGGGATGGGAGGATCTAGGAGAGAAAAGACAATGGTCAGTGATGGGATGGGAGGATCTGGGAGAGAAGACAATGGTCAGTGATGGGATGGGAGGATCTAGGAAAGAAGACAATGGTCAGTGATGGGATGGGAGGATCTAGGAAGGAAGACAATGGTCAGTGATGGGATGTTCTAGGAGAGAAGACAATGGTCAGTGATGGGATAGGAGGATCTAGGAAGGAAGACAATGGTCAGTGATGGGATGGGAGGATCTAGGAGAGAAGACAATGGTCAGTGATGGGATGGGAGGATCTAGGAGAGAAGACAATGGTCAGTGATGGGATGGGAGGTTCTAGGAGAGAAGACAATGGTATGCGATGGCATAGGAGGATCTAGGAAGGAAGACAATGGTCAGTGATGGGATAGGAGGATCTAGGAGAGAAGACCATGGTCAGTGATGGAATGGGAGGATCTGGGAGAGAAGACAATGGTCAGTGATGGGAGATGAATGTTCTGGGCCAGGTGTCCTCACGAGGTGTGCTTTCCGTTTCAGAGGCTTGGTGTTGAAGATTCTCACTCAGGTCTCCATCGCACAGTAGAAGGAACCTGGAACACAGACAGCGATCCTCATAACAAACCTGAATAGCCGTGTGATCCTCCCTCCCCCAATATCTGTGCTGACTGCTCATGGGGGGAGGGGGAGGCTGAATCATAAACTGTAATAATTCTCCAACTCATATAAAGTCTTTATACAATCTTTCCAAATGGTTCAGTCCGGTAAAATGCTGTCCCATACTGACCCCCAATGTCATGAGGGGGACCTCACATTGACCACCAAGGTGGGGGAGGGGTTCTATATTTCTGTATAGAGGTGGGGGAGAGGTTCTATAGTTCTGTATAGAGGTGGGGGAGAGGTTCTATAGTTCTGTATAGAAGTGGGGGAGAGGTTCTATAGTTCTGTATAGAGGTGGGGGGAGGGGGTTCAGTACAGATGTGGGAGGGGATCTAAAGTTCTGTATAGAGGTGGGGGAGGGGTTCTATAGTGAGGGTGGTCAGCCCCTCCCCTCGGTCACTGGACTGGAAAGAGAAGAAATAAATGTCAGAGACCCCCCTCCCCAGGGTCTCCGCTCTGGTTGGCTTCTTATATCACATGTTTACCAAGGAACTGGAAATGATGTCACAAGCTCCCCGCCGCCATCTTTGTTCAGGGCCTTTGCCAGTCCTCGCCTTCCTCCTGTGCCTCCGGGATGTCCCGCCTCCATTGTGTGAGATCAGTATACATCCACCAATCAGCGTCACGTCTTCATCTCTGCCCTCCTCACTAGAATGACTTCATTTCCAGGGACATCCCCTCCCCCCTTCCCAGAACCCTCGCCGACGACGGAATCCGTCACTCCTTTCCCTCCTATCAGAGCGCTGGGAGGAAGTCATGTCACTTTACAACCTATTTTGCATGGGGTAGGGGTGAAGCGGGAGGGGAATGTAGTCTCGGGGGTGACAGGGAATTTGGTGGCGGGTGATTTGGTCGGGTGAATGGCTGAAGTCAGCATTTCAATCATCCCGGCACCGTGCTCCTTATCAAATCACATTATTTCTATTATTACATTGTAATATAAAATCATTCAACTCACCATAATGGAGAATCAGTGGGAGCCCCGAGTGTGTCACCTGATACAGCGTGCAAATAAATGCAGTGTGTCACCAGATGCAGCGTGCCACTTCTGTGGGGGGTCCTGTAGAGGGGTGAGGGGGGTCTGTAGAGGGGTGAGGAGGGTCTGTAGAGGGGTGAGGGGGGTCTGTAGAGGGGAGAGGGGGGTCTGTAGAGGGGAGAGGGGGGTCTGTGGAGGGGGTGAGGGGGGTCTGTAGAGGGGAGAGGGGGGTCTGTAGAGGGGAGAGGGGGGTCTGTAGAGGGGAGAGGGGGGTCTGTGGAGGGGTGAGGGGGTCTGTAGAGGGGTAGGTGGGAGGTACAGGAAGTAGAGGGGTGAGGGGGTCTGTAGAAGGGTGAGGGGGTCTGTAGAGGGGTGAGGGGTAGGTACAGGAAGTAGAGGGGTGAGGGGGGTCTGTAGAGGGGTAGGTACAGGAAGTAGAGAGGTGAGGGGGATCTGTAGAAGGGTAGGTGGGAGGTACAGGAAGTAGAGAGGTGAGGGGGATCAGTAGAGGGGTAGGTGGGAGGTACAGGAAGTAGAGGGGTGAGGGGGGTCTGTAGAGGGGTGAGGGGTAAGTACAGGAAGTAGAGGGGTGAGGGGGGTCTTTAGAGGGGTAGGTGGGAGGTACAGGAAGTAGAGAGGTGAGGGGGGTCTGTAGAGGGGTAGGTACAGGAAGTAGAGGGGTCTGTAGAGGGGTGAGGGTTAGGTACAGGAAGTAGAGAGGTGAGGGGGGGTCTGTAGAGGGGTAGGTGGGAGGTACAGGAAGTAGAGGGGTGAGGGGGGTCTGTAGAGGGGTAGGTACAGGAAGTAGAGGGGTGAGGGGGTCTGTAGAGGGGTAGGTACAGGA
This sequence comes from Rana muscosa, assembly GCA_029206835.1. Lineage (NCBI taxonomy): Eukaryota > Metazoa > Chordata > Amphibia > Anura > Ranidae > Rana > Rana muscosa. The sequence continues at coordinate 349,736,564 of CM055125.1, read as the reverse complement.
AGTAGAGGGGTCTGTAGAGGGGTGAGGGGTAGGTACAGGAAGTAGAGAGGTGAGGGGGGTCTGTAGAGGGGTAGGTGGGAGGTACAGGAAGTAGAGGGGTGAGGGGGGTCTGTAGAGGGGTGAGGAGGGTCTGTAGAGGGGTGAGGGGTAGGTACAGGAAGTAGAGAGGAAAGGGGGGTCTGTAGAGGGGTAGGTGGGAGGTACAGGAAGTAGAGGGGTAGATTGGAGGTACAGGAAGAAGAGGGGTGAGGGGGGTCTGTAGACGGGTGAGGGGTAGGTACAGGAAGTAGAGGGGTGAGGGGGGTCTGAAGAGGGGTAGGTGGGAGGTACAGGAAGAAGAGGGGTGAAGGGGGTCTGTAGAGGGGTAGGTACAGGAAGTAGAGGGGTGAGGGGGGTCTGTAGAGGGGTGAGGGGTAGGTACAGGAAGGAGAGAGGTGAGGGGGGTCTGTAGAGGGGTAGATTGGAGGTACAGGAAGTAGAGGGGTGGGGGGTAGGTACAGGAAGTAGAGAGGTGAGGGGGGTCTGTAGAGGGGTAGGTGGGAGGTACAGGAAGTAGAGGGGTGAGGGGGGTCTGTAGAGGGGTAGGTACAGGAAGTAGAGAGGTGAAGGGGGTCTGTAGAGGGGTAGATTGGAGGTACAGGAAGTAGAGGGGTGAGGGGGGTCTGTAGAGGGGTAGATTGGAGGTACAGGAAGTAGAGGGGTGAGGGGGGTCTGTAGAGGGGTGAGGGGTAGGTACAGGAAGTAGAGGGGTGAGGGGGGTCTGTAGAGGGGTGAGGGGTAGGTACAGGAAGTAGAGAGGTGAGGGGGGTCTGTAGAGGGGTGAGGGGGGTCTGTAGAGGGGTAGGTACAGGAAGTAGAGGGGTGAGGGGGGTCTGTAGAGGGGTGATGGGTAGGTACAGGAAGTAGAGAGGTGAGGGGGGTCTGTAGAGGGGTGAGGGGGGTCTGTAGAGGGGTGAGGTACAGGAAGTAGAGGGCTGAGGGGGGTCTGTAGAGGGCTGAGGGGGGTCTGTAGAGGGCTGAGGGGGGTCTGTGGAGGGCTGAGGGGGGTCTGTGGAGGGCTGAGGGGGGTCTGTAGAGGGGTGAGGGGGTCTGTAGAGGGGTAAGGGGGTCTGTAGAGGGGTGGGTACAGGAAGTAGAGGGGTGGGTACAGGAAGTAGAGGGGTGAGGGGGGTAGGTACAGTAAGTAGAGGGGTGAGGGGGGTCTGTAGAGGGGTGAGGGGGGTCTGTAGAGGGGTGAGGGGGGTCTGTAGAGGGGTGAGGGGTAGGTGCAGGAAGTAGAGGGGTGAGGGGGGTCTGTAGAGGGGTAGGTGGGAGGTACAGGAAGTAGAGGGGTGAGGGGGGTCTGTAGAGGGGTGAGGGGTAGGTACAGGAAGTAGAGAGGAAAGGGGGGTCTGTAGAGGGGTAGGTGGGAGGTACAGGAAGTAGAGGGGTGAGGGGGGTCTGTAGAGGGGTAGGTACAGGAAGTAGAGGGGTAGGTACAGGAAGTAGAGGGGTGAGGGGGGTCTGTAGAGGGGTAGGTAGGAGGTACAGGACGTAGAGGGGTGAGTGGGTCTGTAGAGGGGTGAGGGGGGTCTGTAGAGGGGTGAGGGGGGTCTGTAGAGGGGTGAGGGGTAGGTGCAGGAAGTAGAGAGGTGAGGGGGGTCTGTAGAGGGGTAGGTGGGAGGTACAGGAAGTAGAGGGGTGAGGGGGGTCTGTAGAGGGGTGAGGAGGGTCTGTAGAGGGGTGAGGGGTAGGTACAGGAAGTAGAGAGGAAAGGGGGGTCTGTAGAGGGGTAGGTGGGAGGTACAGGAAGTAGAGGGGTGAGGGGGGTCTGTAGAGGGGTAGGTACAGGAAGTAGAGGGGTAGGTACAGGAAGTAGAGGGGTGAGGGGGGTCTGTAGAGGGGTAGGTGGGAGGTACAGGATGTAGAGGGGTGAGGGGGTCTGTAGAGGGGTGAGGGGGGTCTGTAGAGGGGTAGGTCGGAGGTACAGGACGTAGAGGGGTGAGGGGGGTCTGTAGAGGGGTGAGGGGGGTCTGTAGAGGGGTAGGTGGGAGGTACAGGACGTAGAGGGGTGAGGGGGGGTCTGTAGAGGGGTAGGTACAGGAAGTAGAGAGGTGAGGGGGGTCTGTAGAGGGGTAGGTACAGGAAGTAGAGAGGTGAGGGGGGTCTGTAGAGGGGTAGGTGGGAGGTACAGGAAGTAGAGGGGTGAGGGGGGTCTGTAGAGGGGTAGGTACAGGAAGTAGAGGGGTGAGGGGGGTCTGTAGAGGGGTGAGAGGTAGGTACAGGAAGTAGAGAGGTGAGGGGGGTCTGTAGAGCGGTAGGTGGGAGGTACAGGAAGTAGAGGGGTGAGGGGGGTCTGTAGAGGGGTGGTTACAGGAAGTAGAGGGGTGAGGGGGGGTCTGTAGAGGGGTAGGTACAGAAAGTAGAGGGGTAGGTACAGGAAGTAGAGAGGTGAGGGGGTCTGTAGAGTGGTGAGGGGTAGGTACAGGAAGTAGAGAGGTGAGGGGGTCTGTAGAGGGGTAGGTACAGGAAGTAGAGGGGTAGGTACAAGAAGTAGAGAGCTGAGGGGAATCTGTAGAGGGGTAGATTGGAGGTACAGGAAGTAGAGGGGTGAGGGGGGTCTATAGAGGGGTGAGGGGTAGGAACAGGAAGTAGAGGGGTGAGGGGGGGTCTGTAGAGGGGTGAGAGGTAGGTACAGGAAGTAGAGAGGTGAGGAGGGGGGTCTGTAGAGGGGTAGGTACAGGAAGTAGAGGGGTGAGGGGGTCTGTAGAGGGGTGAGGGGTAGGTACAGGAAGTAGAGAGGTGAGGGGGGTCTGTAGAGGGGTAGGTGGGAGGTACAGGAAGTAGAGGGGTGAGGGGGGGTCTGTAGAGGGGTAGGTACAGAAAGTAGAGGGGTAGGTACAGGAAGTAGAGAGGTGAGGGGGTCTGTAGAGTGGTGAGGGGTAGGTACAGAAAGTAGAGAGGTGAGGGGGTCTGTAGAGGGGTAGGTGGGAGGTACAGGAAGTAGAGGGGTGAGGGGGGTCTGTAGAGGGGTAGGTACAGGAAGTAGAGGGGTAGGAACAAGCAGTAGAGAGGTGAGGGGAATCTGTAGAGGGGTAGATTGGAGGTACAGGAAGTAGAGGGGTGAGGGGTAGGAACAGGAAGTAGAGGGGTGAGGGGGGTCTGTAGAGGGGTTGGTGGGAGGTACAGGAAGTAGAGGGGTGAGGGGGGTCTGTAGAGGGGTAGGTACAGGAAGTAGAGGGGTGAGGGGGGTCTGTAGAGGGGTGAGGGGTAGGTACAGGAAGTAGAGAGGTGAGGGGGGTCTGTAGAGGGGTGAGGGGGGTAGGTACAGGAAGTAGAGAGGTGAGGGGGGTCTGTAGAGGGGTGAGGGGGGTCTGTAGAGGGGTGAGGGGTAGGTACAGGAAGTAGAGAGGTGAGGGGGGTCTGTAGAGGGGTGAGGGGTAGATTGGAGGTACAGGAAGTAGAGGGGTGAGGGGGGTCTGTGGAGGGGTGAGGGGTAGATTGGAGGTACAGGAAGTAGAGAGGTGAGGGGGGTCTGTAGAGGGGTGAGGGGGGTCTGTAGAGGGGTAGGTACAGGAAGTAGAGGGGTGAGGGGGGTCTGTAGAGGGGTGAGGGGTAGGTACAGGAAGTAGAGGGGTGAGGGGGGTCTGTAGAGGGGTAGGTACAGTAAGTAGAGGGGTGAGGGGGGTCTGTAGAGGGGTGAGGGGTAGGTACAGGAAGTAGAGGGGTAAGGGGTAGATGGGAGGTACAGGAAGTAGAGGGGTGAGGGGGGTCTGTGGAGGGGTGAGGGGTAGGTGGGAGGTACAGGAAGTAGAGAGGTGAGGGGGGTCTGGTGAGGGGTAGATTGGAGGTACAGGAAGTAGAGGGGTGAGGAGGGTCTGTAGAGGGGTAGGTACAGGAAGTAATGGGGTGAGGGGTAGATGGGAGGTACAGGAAGTAGGGGGGTGAGGGGGGTCTGTGGAGGGGTGAGGGGTAGGTGGGAGGTACAGGAAGTAGAGGGGTGAGGGGGGTCTGTGCAGGGGTGAGGGGTAGGTGGGAGGTACAGGAAGTAGAGAGGTGAGGGGGGTTTGTAGAGGGGTAGGTACAGGAAGTAGAGGGGTAGATGGGAGGTACAGGAAGTAGAGGGGTGAGGGGGGTCTGTGGAGGGGTGAGGGGTAGGTGGGAGGTACAGGAAGTAGAAAGGTGAGGGGGTCTGTAGAGGGGTGAGGGGTAGGTGGGAGGTACAGGAAGTAGAGAGGTGAGGGGGGTCTGTAGAGGGGTGAGGGGTAGATTGGAGGTACAGGAAGTAGAGGGGTGAGGGGGGTCTGTAGAGGGGTAGGTACAGGAAGTAGAGGGGTAGATAGGAGGTACAGGAAGTAGAGGGGTGAGGGGGGTCTGTGGAGGGGTGAGGGGTAGGTGGGAGGTACAGGAAGTAGAGAGGTGAGGGGGGTCTGTAGAGGGGTAGGTACAGGAAGTAGAGGGGTAGATGGGAGGTACAGGAAGTAGAGGGGTGAGGGGGGTCTGTGGAGGGGTGAGGGATAGGTGGGAGGTACAGGAAGTAGAGACGTGAGGGGGGTCTGTAGAGGGGTGAAGGGTAGATTAGAAGTACAGGAAGTAGAGGGGTGAGGGGGTCTGTAGAGGGGTGAGGGGGTCTGTAGAGGGGTGAGGGGGTCTGTAGAGGGGTGAGGGGGTCTGTAGAGGGGTGAGGGGGGTCTGTAGAGGGGTAGGTACAGGAAGTAGAGGGGTAGGTGGGAGGTACAGGAAGTAGAGAGGTGAGGGGGGTCTGTAGAGGGGTAGATTGGAGGTACAGGAAGTAGAGGGGTGAGGGGGGTCTGTAGAGGGGTAGGTACAGGAAGTAGAGGGGTAGATGGGAGGTACAGGAAGTAGAGGGGTGAGGGGGGTCTGTGGAGGGGTGAGGGGTAGGTGGGAGGTACAGGAAGTAGAGAGGTGAGGGGGGTCTGTAGAGGGGTAGGTACAGGAAGTAGAGGGGTAGATGGGAGGTACAGGAAGTAGAGGGGTGAGGGGGGTCTGTAGAGGGGTGAGGGGGGTCTGTAGAGGGGTGAGGGGGGTCTGTAGAGGGGTGAGGGGTAGGTGGGAGGTACAGGAAAAAGAGAGGTGAGGGGGGTCTGTAGAGGGGTGAGGGGTAGATTGGAGGTACAGGAAGTAGAGGGGTGAGGGGGTCTGTAGAGGGGTGAGGGGGGTCTGTAGAGGGGTAGGTACAGGAAGTAGAGGGGTGAGGGGTAGATGGGAGGTTCAGGAAGTAGAGGGGTGAGGGGGGTCTGTGGAGGGGTGAGGGGTAGATGGGAGGTACAGGAAATAGAGGGGTGAGGGGGGTCTGTAGAGGGGTGAGGGGGGTCTGTAGAGGGGTGAGGGGGGTCTGTAGAGGGGTAGGTGGGAAGTAAAGGAAGTAGAGAGGTGAGGGGGGTCTGTAGAGGGGTAGGTACAGGAAGTAGAGGGGTAGGTACAGGAAGTAGAGGGGTAGGTGGGAGGTACAGGAAGTAGAGAGGTGAGGGGGGTCTGTAGAGGGGTAGGTACAGGAAGTAGAGGGGTAGATGGGAGGTACAGGAAGTAGAGGGGTGAGGGGGTCTGTGGAGGGGTGAAGGGGGTCTGTAGAGGGGTAGGTACAGGAAGTAGAGGGGTGAGGGGTAGATGGGAGGTACAGGAAGTAGAGGGGTGAGGGGTGAGGGGTAGGTGGGAGGTACAGAAAGTAGAGAGGTGAGGGGGGTTTGTAGAGGGGTAGGTACAGGAAGTAGAGGGGTAGATGGGAGGTACACGAAGTAGAGGGGTGAGGGGTAGGTGGGAGGTACAGGAAGTAGAGAGGTGAGGGGGGTCTGTAGAGGGGTGAGGGGTAGATTGGAGGTACAGGAAGTAGAGGGGTGAGGGGGGTCTGTAGAGGGGTAGGTACAGGAAGTAGAGGGGTGAGGGGTAGGTGGGAGGTACAGGAAGTAGAGAGGTGAGGGGGGTCTGTAGAGGGGTGAGGGGTAGATTGGAGGTACAGGAAGTAGAGGGGTAGATGGGTAGGTACAGGAAGTAGAGGGGTGAGGGGGGTCTGTAGAGGGGTGAGGGGGGTCTGTGGAGGGGTGAGGGGGGTCTGTGGAGGGGTGAGGGGGGTCTGTAGAGGGGTGAGGGGGGTCTGTAGAGGGGTGAGGGGGGTCTGTAGAGGGGTGAGGGGGGTCTGTAGAGGGGTAGGTGGGAGGTACAGGAAGTAGAGGGGTGAGGGGGGTCTGTAGAGGGGTAGGTACAGGAAGTAGAGGGGTGAGAGGGGTCTGGAGAGGGGTGAGAGGTAGGTACAGGAAGTAGAGAGGTGAGGGGGGTAGGTACAGTAAGTAGAGGGGTGAGTGGGGTCTGTAGAGGGGTGAGGAGTAGGTACAGGAAGTAGAGGGGTGAGTGGGGTCTGTAGAGGGGTAGGTACAGGAAGTAGAGGGGTAAGGGGTAGATGGGAGGTACAGGAAGTAGAGGGGTGAGGGGGGTCAGTGGAGGGATGAGGGGTAGATTGGAGGTACAGGAAGTAGAGGGGTGAGGGGGGGTCAGTGGAGGGGTGAGGGGTAGATTGGAGGTACAGGAAGTAGAGGGGTGAGGGGGTCTGTAGAGGGGTGGGTACAGGAAGTAGAGGGGTGAGGGGGGTCTGTAGAGGGGTGAGGGGTAGGTACAGGAAGTAGAGGGGTGAGGGGGGTCTGTAGAGGGGTAGGTACAGTAAGTAGAGGGGTGAGGGGGGTCTGTAGAGGGGTGAGGGGTAGGTACAGGAAGTAGAGGGGTAAGGGGTAGATGGTAGGTACAGGAAGTAGAGGGGTGAGGGGGGTCTGTGGAGGGGTGAGGGGTAGGTGGGAGGTACAGGAAGTAGAGAGGTGAGGGGGTCTGGTGAGGGGTAGATTGGAGGTACAGGTAGTAGAGGGGTGAGGAGGGTCTGTAGAGGGGTAGGTACAGGAAGTAATGGGGTGAGAGGTAGATGGGAGGTACAGGAAGTAGAGGGGTGAGGGGTAGGTGGGAGGTACAGGAAGTAGAGGGGTGAGGGGGGTCTGTGGAGGGGTGAGGGGTAGATTGGAGGTACAGGAAGTATAGGGGTGAGGGGGGTCTGTAGAGGGGTAGGTACAGGAAGTAGAGGGGTAGATGGGAGGTACAGGAAGTAGAGGGGTGAGGGGGGTCTGTGGAGGGGTGAGGGGTAGGTGGGAGGTACAGGAAGTAGAGAGGTGAGGGGGGTCTGTAGAGGGGTAGGTACAGGAAGTAGAGGGGTAGATGGGAGGTACAGGAAGTAGAGGGGTGAGGGGGTCTGTGGAGGGGTAGGTGGGAGGTACAGGAAGTAGAGACGTGAGGGGGGTCTGTAGAGGGGTGAGGGGTAGATTAGAGGTACAGGAAGTAGAGGGGTGAGGGGGTCTGTAGAGGGGTGAGGGGGGTCTGTAGAGGGGTGAGGGGGGTTTGTAGAGGGGTAGGTACAGGAAGTAGAGGGGTAGGTGGGAGGTACAGGAAGTAGAGAGGTGAGGGGGGTCTGTAGAGGGGTGAGGGGTAGGTGGGAGGTACAGGAAGTAGAGAGGTGAGGGGGGTCTGTAGAGGGGTGAGGGGTAGATTGGAGGTACAGGAAGTAGAGGGGTGAGGGGGTCTGCAGAGGGGTGAGGGGGGTCTGTAGAGGGGTGAGGGGTAGATGGGAGGTACAGGAAGTAGAGGGGTGAGGGGGGTCTGTGGAGGGGTGAGGGGTAGGTGGGAGGTACAGGAAGTAGAGAGGTGAGGGGGTCTGTAGAGAGGTAGGTACAGGAAGTAGAGGGGTAGATGGGAGGTACAGGAAGTAGAGGGGTGAGGGGTAGGTGGGAGGTACAGGAAGTAGAGAGGTGAGGGGGGTCTGTAGAGGGGTAGATTGGAGGTACAGGAAGTAGAGGGGTGAGGGGGGTCTGTAGAGGGGTAGGTACAGGAAGTAGAGGGGTGAGGGGGGTCTGTGGAGGGGTGAGGGGTAGATGGGAGGTACAGGAAGTAGAGAGGTGAGGGGGGTCTGTAGAGGGGTGAGGGGTAGGTGGGAGGTACAGGAAGTAGAGAGGTGAGGGGGGACTGTAGAGGGGTAGGTACAGGAAGTAGAGGGGTAGATGGGAGGTACAGGAATAGATGGGAGGTACAGGAAGTAGAGGGGTGAGGGGGGTCTGTGGAGGGGTGAGGGGTAGGTGGGAGGTACAGGAAGTAGAGAGGTGAGGGGGGTCTGTAGAGGGGTGAGGGGTAGGTGGGAGGTACAGGAAGTAGAGAGGTGAGGGGGGTCTGTAGAGGGGTAGGTACAGGAAGTAGAGGGGTAGATGGGAGGTACAGGAAGAAGAGGGGTGAGGGGGGTCTGTGGAGGGGTGAGGGGTAGGTGGGAGGTACAGGAAGTAGAGAGGTGAGGGGGGTCTGTAGAGGGGTAGGTACCGGAAGTAGAGGGGTAGATGGGAGGTACAGGAAGTAGAGGGGTGAGAGGGGTGAGGGGTAGGTGGGAGGTAAAGGAAGTAGAGAGGTGAGGGGGGTCTGTAGAGGGGTAGATTGGAGGTACAGGAAGTAGAGGGGTAGATGGGAGGTAGAGGAAGTAGAGGGGTGAGGGGGGTCTGTGGAGGGGTGAGGGGTAGGTGGGAGGTACAGGAAGTAGAGGGGTAAGGGGGGGTCTGTGGAGGGGTGAGGGGTAGGTGGGAGGTACAGGAAGTAGAGAGGTGAGGGGGGTCTGTAGAGGGGTAGGTACAGGAAGTAGAGGGGTAGATGGGAGGTACAGGAAGTAGAGGGGTGAGGGGGGTCTGTAGAGGGGTGAGGGGTAGGTGGGAGGTACAGGAAGTAGAGGGTGAGGGGGTCTGCAGAGGGGTAGGTACAGGAAGTAGAGGGGTGAGGGAGTCTGTAGAGGGGTAGGTACAGGAAGTAGAGGGGTAGATGGGAGGTACAGGAAGTAGAGGGGTGAGGGGGGTCTGTGGTGGGGTGAGGGGTAGGTGGGAGGTACAGGAAGTAGAGAGGTGAGGGGGGTCTGTAGAGGGGTGAGGGGTAGCTTGGAGGTACAGGAAGTAGAGGGGTGAGGGGGGTCTGTAGAGGGGTAGGTACAGGAAGTAGAGGGGTAGATGGGAGGTACAGGAAGTAGAGGGGTGAGGGGGGTCTGTGGAGGGGTAGGTACAGGAAGTAGAGGGGTAGATGGGAGGTACAGGAAGTAGAGGGGTGAGGGGGGTCTGTAGAGGGGTAGGTACAGGAAGTAGAGGGGTAGATGGGAGGTACAGGAAGTAGAGGGGTGAGGGGGGTCTGTGGAGGGGTGAGGGGTAGGTGGGAGGTACAGGAAGTAGAGAGGTGAGGGGGGTCTGTAGAGGGGTGAGGGGTAGATTGGAGGTACAGGAAGTAGAGGGGTGAGGGGGTCTGTAGAGGGGTGAGGGGGTCTGTAGAGGGGTAGGTACAGGAAGTAGAGGGGTAAGGGGTAGATGGGAGGTACAGGAAGTAGAGGGGTGAGGGGGGTCAGTGGAGGGGTGAGGGGTAGATTGGAGGTACAGGAAGTAGAGGGGTGAGGGGGTCTGTAGAGGGGTGGGTACAGGAAGTAGAGGGGTGAGGGGGGTCTGTAGAGGGGTGAGGGGTAGGTACAGGAAGTAGAGGGGTGAGGGGGGTCTGTAGAGGGGTAGGTACAGTAAGTAGAGGGGTGAGGGGGGTCTGTAGAGGGGTGAGGGGTAGGTACAGGAAGTAGAGGGGTAAGGGGTAGATGGGAGGTACAGGAAGTAGAGGGGTGAGGGGGGTCTGTGGAGGGGTGAGGGGTAGGTGGGAGGTACAGGAAGTAGAGAGGTGAGGGGGGTCTGGTGAGGGGTAGATTGGAGGTACAGGAAGTAGAGGGGTGAGGAGGGTCTGTAGAGGGGTAGGTACAGGAAGTAATGGGGTGAGGGATAGATGGGAGGTACAGGAAGTAGGGGGGTGAGGGGGGTCTGTGGAGGGGTGAGGGGTAGGTGGGAGGTACAGGAAGTAGAGGGGTGAGGGGGGTCTGTGCAGGGGTGAGGGGTAGGTGGGAGGTACAGGAAGTAGAGAGGTGAGGGGGGTTTGTAGAGGGGTAGGTACAGGAAGTAGAGGGGTAGATGGGAGGTACAGGAAGTAGAGGGGTAAAGGGGGTCTGTGGAGGGGTGAGGGGTAGGTGGGAGGTACAGGAAGTAGAAAGGTGAGGGGGTCTGTAGAGGGGTGAGGGGTAGGTGGGAGGTACAGGAAGTAGAGAGGTGAGGGGGGTCTGTAGAGGGGTGAGGGGTAGATTGGAGGTACAGGAAGTAGAGGGGTGAGGGGGGTCTGTAGAGGGGTAGGTACAGGAAGTAGAGGGGTAGATAGGAGGTACAGGAAGTAGAGGGGTGAGGGGGGTCTGTGGAGGGGTGAGGGGTAGGTGGGAGGTACAGGAAGTAGAGAGGTGAGGGGGGTCTGTAGAGGGGTAGGTACAGGAAGTAGAGGGGTAGATGGGAGGTACAGGAAGTAGAGGGGTGAGGGGGGTCTGTGGAGGGGTGAGGAATAGGTGGGAGGTACAGGAAGTAGAGAGGTGAGGGGGTCTGGTGAGGGGTAGATTGGAGGTACAGGAAGTAGAGGGGTGAGGAGGGTCTGTAGAGGGGTGAGGGGTAGATGGGAGGTACAGGAAGTAGAGGGGGGTCTGTGGAGGGGTGAGGGGTAGGTGGGAGGTACAGGAAGTAGAGGGGTGAGGGGGGTCTGTGGAGGGGTGAGGGGTAGGTGGGAGGTACAGGAAGTAGAGAGGTGAGGGGGTCTGGTGAGGGGTAGATTGGAGGTACAGGAAGTAGAGGGGTGAGGAGGGTCTGTAGAGGGGTAGGTACAGGAAGTAATGGGGTGAGAGGTAGATGGGAGGTACAGGAAGTAGAGGGGTGAGGGGTAGGTGGGAGGTACAGGAAGTAGAGGGGTGAGGGGGGTCTGTGGAGGGGTGAGGGGTAGATTGGAGGTACAGGAAGTATAGGGGTGAGGGGGGTCTGTAGAGGGGTAGGTACAGGAAGTAGAGGGGTGAGGGGGGTCTGTGGAGGGGTGAGGGGTAGGTGGGAGGTACAGGAAGTAGAGAGGTGAGGGGGGTCTGTAGAGGGGTAGGTACAGGAAGTAGAGGGGTAGATGGGAGGTACAGGAAGTAGAGGGGTGAGGGGGTCTGTGGAGGGGTAGGTGGGAGGTACAGGAAGTAGAGACGTGAGGGGGGTCTGTAGAGGGGTGAGGGGGTCTGTAGAGGGGTGAGGGGGGTCTGTAGAGGGGTGAGGGGGGTCTGTAGAGGGGTGAGGGGGGTCTGTAGAGGGGTGAGGGGGGTCTGTAGAGGGGTGAGGGGGGTTTGTAGAGGGGTAGGTACAGGAAGTAGAGGGGTAGGTGGGAGGTACAGGAAGTAGAGAGGTGAGGGGGGTCTGTAGAGGGGTGAGGGGTAGATTGGAGGTACAGGAAGTAGAGGGGTGAGGGGGGTCTGTAGAGGGGTGAGGGGGGGTCTGTAGAGGGTTAGGTACAGGAAGTAGAGGGGTAGATGGGAGGTACAGGAAGTAGAGGGGTGAGGGGGGTCTGTGGAGGGGTGAGGGGTAGGTGGGAGGTACAGGAAGTAGAGAGGTGAGGGGGGTCTGTAGAGGGGTAGGTACAGGAAGTAGAGGGGTAGATGGGAGGTACAGGAAGTAGAGGGGTGAGGGGTAGGTGGGAGGTACAGGAAGTAGAGAGGTGAGGGGGGTCTGTAGAGGGGTGAGGGGTAGATTGGAGGTACAGGAAGTAGAGGGTGAGGGGGTCTGTAGAGGGGTGAGGGGGTCTGTAGAGGGGTAGGTACAGGAAGTAGAGGGGTGAGGGGTAGATGGGAGGTACAGGAAGTAGAGGGGTGAGGGGGGTCTGTGGAGGGGTGAGGGGTAGATGGGAGGTACAGGAAGTAGAGAGGTGAGGGGGCCTGTAGAGGGGTAGGTACAGGAAGTAGAGGGGTGAGGGGTAGATGGGAGGTACAGGAAGTAGAGGGGTGAGGGGGGTCTGTGGAGGGGTGAGGGGTAGGTGGGAGGTACAGGAAGTAGAGAGGTGAGGGGGGTCTGTAGAGGGGTGAGGGGTAGATTGGAGGTACAGGAAGTAGAGAGGTGAGGGGGGTCTGTAGAGGGGTAGATTGGAGGAACAGGAAGTAGAGGGGTGAGGTGGTCTGTAGAGGGGTGAGGGGGGTCTGTAGAGGGGTGAGGGGTAGGTGGGAGGTACAGGAAGTAGAGAGGTGAGGGGGGTCTGTAGAGGGGTGAGGGGTAGATTGGAGGTACAGGAAATAGAGAGGTGAGGGGGGTCTGTAGAAGGGTAGATTGGAGGAACAGGAAGTAGAGGGGTGAGGTGGTCTGTAGAGGGGTGAGGGGGGTCTGTAGAGGGGTAGGTACAGGAAGTAGAGGGGTGAGGGGTAGATGGGAGGTACAGGAAGTAGAGGGGTGAGGGGGGTCTGTGGAGGGGTGAGGGGTAGGTGGGAGGTACAGGAAGTAAAGAGGTGAGGGGGGTCTGTAGAGGGGTGAGGGGTAGATTGGAGGTACAGGAAGTAGAGGGGTGAGGGGTAGATTGTAGGTACAGGAAGTAGAGGGGTGAGGCGTAGATGGGAGGTACAGGAAGTAGAGAGGTGAGGGGGGTCAGTGGAGGGGTGAGGGGTAGATGGGAGGTACAGGAAGTAGAGAGGTGAGGGGGCCTGTAGAGGGGTGAGGGGGGTCTGTAGAGGGGTAGGTACAGGAAGTAGAGGGGTAGATGGGAGGTACAGGAAGTAGAGGGGTGAGGGGGGTCTGTGGAGGGGTGAGGGGTAGGTGGGAGGTACAGGAAGTAGAGAGGTGAGGGGGGTCTGTAGAGGGGTAGGTACAGGAAGTAGAGGGGTAGATGGGAGGTACAGGAAGTAGAGGGGTAAGGGGGGTCTGTAGAGGGGTGAGGGGGGTCTGTGGAGGGGTGAGGGGTAGGTGGGAGGTACAGGAAAAAGAGGCGAGGGGGGTCTGTAGAGGGGTGAGGGGGGTCTGTAGAGGGGTAGGTACAGGAAGTAGAGGGGTGAGGGGTTGATGGGAGGTTCAGGAAGTAGAGGGGTGAGGGGGGTCTGTGGAGGGGTGAGGGGTAGATGGGAGGTACAGGAAGTAGAGAGGTGAGGGGGGTCTGTAGAGGGGTAGGTGGGAGGTACAGGAAGTAGAGAGGTGAGGGGGGTCTGTAGAGGGGTAGGTACAGGAAGTAGAGGGGTAGATGGGAGGTACAGGAAGTAGAGGGGTGAGGGGGGTCTGTGGAGGGGTGAGGGGTAGGTGGGAGGTACAGGAAGTAGAGAGGTGAGGGGGGTCTGTAGAGGGGTAGGTACAGGAAGTAGAGGGGTGAGGGGGGTCTGTGGAGGGGTGAGGGGTAGGTGGGAGGTACAGGAAGTAGAGAGGTGAGGGGGGTCTGTAGAGGGGTAGGTACAGGAAGTAGAGGGGTGAGGGGGGTCTGTGGAGGGGTGAGGGGTAGGTGGGAGGTAAAGGAAGTAGAGAGGTGAGGGGGGTCTGTAGAGGGGTGAGGGGTAGATTGGAGGTACAGGAAGTAGAGGGGTAGATGGGAGGTAGAGGAAGTAGAGGGGTGAGGGGGGTCTGTGGAGGGGTGAGGGGTAGGTGGGAGGTACAGGAAGTAGAGAGGTGAGGGGGGTCTGTAGAGGGGTAGGTACAGGAAGTAGAGGGGTAGATGGGAGGTACAGGAAGTAGAGGGGTGAGGGGGGTCTGTAGAGGGGTAGATTGGAGGTACAGGAAGTAGAGGGGTGAGGGGGTCTGCAGAGGGGTGAGGGGGTAGGTACAGGAAGTAGAGGGGTGAGGGGTAGATGGGAGGTACAGGAAGTAGAGGGGTGAGGGGGGTCTGTGGAGGGGTAGGTGGGAGGTACAGGAAGTAGAGAGGTGAGGGGGGTCTGTAGAGGGGTAGGTACAGGAAGTAGAGGGGTAGATGGGAGGTACAGGAAGTAGAGGGGTGAGGGGGGTCTGTGGTGGGGTGAGGGGTAGGTGGGAGGTACAGGAAGTAGAGAGGTGAGGGGGTCTGTAGAGGGGTGAGGGGTAGATTGGAGGTACAGGAAGTAGAGGGGTGAGGGGGTCTGCAGAGGGGTGAGGGGGGTCTGTAGAGGGGTGAGGGGTAGATGGGAGGTACAGGAAGTAGAGGGGTGAGGGGGGTCTGTGGAGGGGTGAGGGGTAGGTGGGAGGTACAGGAAGTAGAGAGGTGAGGGGGGTCTGTAGAGGGGTGAGGGGTAGATTGGAGGTACAGGAAGTAGAGGGGTGAGGGGGGTCTGTAGAGGGGTGAGGGGGGTCTGTAGAGGGGTGGGTACAGGAAGTAGAGGGGTGAGGGGTAGATGGGAGGTACAGGAAGTAGAGGGGTGAGGGGGGTCTGTGGAGGGGTGAGGGGTAGGTGGGAGGTACAGGAAGTAGAGAGGTGAGGGGGTCTGTAGAGAGGTAGGTACAGGAAGTAGAGGGGTAGATGGGAGGTACAGGAAGTAGAGGGGTGAGGGGTAGGTGGGAGGTACAGGAAGTAGAGAGGTGAGGGGGGTCTGTAGAGGGGTAGATTGGAGGTACAGGAAGTAGAGGGGTGAGGGGGTCTGTAGAGGGGTGAGGGGGGTCTGTAGAGGGGTAGGTACAGGAAGTAGAGGGGTGAGGGGGGTCTGTGGAGGGGTGAGGGGTAGATGGGAGGTACAGGAAGTAGAGAGGTGAGGGGGGTCTGTAGAGGGGTGAGGGGTAGGTGGGAGGTACAGGAAGTAGAGAGGTGAGGGGGGTCTGTAGAGGGGTAGGTACAGGAAGTAGAGGGGTAGATGGGAGGTACAGGAATAGATGGGAGGTACAGGAAGTAGAGGGGTAGATGGGAGGTACAGGAAGAAGAGGGGTGAGGGGGGTCTGTGGAGGGGTGAGGGGTAGGTGGGAGGTACAGGAAGTAGAGAGGTGAGGGGGGTCTGTAGAGGGGTAGGTACCGGAAGTAGAGGGGTAGATGGGAGGTACAGGAAGTAGAGGGGTGAGAGGGGTGAGGGGTAGGTGGGAGGTAAAGGAAGTAGAGAGGTGAGGGGGGTCTGTAGAGGGGTAGATTGGAGGTACAGGAAGTAGAGGGGTAGATGGGAGGTAGAGGAAGTAGAGGGGTGAGGGGGGTCTGTGGAGGGGTGAGGGGTAGGTGGGAGGTACAGGAAGTAGAGGGGTAAGGGGGGGTCTGTGGAGGGGTGAGGGGTAGGTGGGAGGTACAGGAAGTAGAGAGGTGAGGGGGGTCTGTGGAGGGGTGAGGGGTAGATGGGAGGTACAGGAAGTAGAGAGGTGAGGGGGGTCTGTAGAGGGGTAGGTGGGAGGTACAGGAAGTAGAGAGGTGAGGGGGGTCTGTAGAGGGGTAGGTACAGGAAGTAGAGGGGTAGATGGGAGGTACAGGAAGTAGAGGGGTGAGGGGGGTCTGTGGAGGGGTGAGGGGTAGGTGGGAGGTACAGGAAGTAGAGAGGTGAGGGGGGTCTGTAGAGGGGTAGGTACAGGAAGTAGAGGGGTAGATGGGAGGTACAGGAAGTAGAGGGGTGAGGGGGGTCTGTAGAGGGGTGAGGGGTAGATTGGAGGTACAGGAAGTAGAGGGTGAGGGGGTCTGCAGAGGGGTAGGTACAGGAAGTAGAGGGGTGAGGGGGTCTGTAGAGGGGTAGGTACAGGAAGTAGAGGGGTAGATGGGAGGTACAGGAAGTAGAGGGGTGAGGGGGGTCTGTGGTGGGGTGAGGGGTAGGTGGGAGGTACAGGAAGTAGAGAGGTGAGGGGGGGTCTGTAGAGGGGTGAGGGGTAGCTTGGAGGTACAGGAAGTAGAGGGGTGAGGGGGGTCTGTAGAGGGGTAGGTACAGGAAGTAGAGGGGTGAGGGGGTCTGTAGAGGGGTAGGTACAGGAAGTAGAGGGGTAGATGGGAGGTACAGGAAGTAGAGGGGTGAGGGGGGTCTGTGGAGGGGTGAGGGGTAGGTGGGAGGTACAGGAAGTAGAGAGGTGAGGGGGGTCTGTAGAGGGGTGAGGGGTAGATTGGAGGTACAGGAAGTAGAGGGGTGAGGGGGTCTGTAGAGGGGCGAGGGGGTCTGTAGAGGGGTGAGGGGGTCTGTAGAGGGGTAGGTACAGGAAGTAGAGGGGTGAGGGGTAGATGGGAGGTACAGGAAGTAGAGGGGTGAGGGGGGGTCTGTGGAGGGGTGAGGGGTAGGTGGGAGGTACAGGAAGTAGAGAGGTGAGGGGGGTCTGTAGAGGGGTGAGGGGTAGATTGGAGGTACAGGAAGTAGAGGGGTGAGGGGGGTCTGTGGAGGGGTGAGGGGTAGGTGGGAGGTACAGGAAGTAGAGAGGTGAGGGGGGTCTGTAGAGGGGTGAGGGGGTCTGTAGAGGGGTAGATGGGAGGTACAGGAAGTAGAGGGGTGAGGGGGGTCTGTGGAGGGGGTGAGGGGTAGGTGGGAGGTACAGGAAGTAGAAGGTGAGGGGGGTCTGTAGAGGGGTGAGGGGTAGATTGGAGGTACAGGAAGTAGAGGGGTGAGGGGGGTCTGTGGAGGGGTGAGGGGTAGGTGGGAGGTACAGGAAGTAGAGAGGTGAGGGGTAGATTGGAGGTACAGGAAGTAGAGGGGTGAGGGGGGTCTGTAGAGGGGTAGGTACAGGAAGTAGAGGGGTGAGGGGTAGATGGGAGGTACAGGAAGTAGAGGGGTGAGGGGGGTCTGTGGAGGGGTGAGGGGTAGGTGGGAGGTACAGGAAGTAGAGGGGTGAGGGGGGTCTGTAGAGGGGTAGGTACAGGAAGTAGAGGGGTGAGGGGTAGATGGGAGGTACAGGAAGTAGAGGGGTGAGGGGGGTCTGTGGAGGGGTGAGGGGTAGATTGGAGGTACAGGAAGTAGAGGGGTGAGTCTGTAGAGGGGTAGGTACAGGAAGTAGAGGGGTGAGGGGTAGATGGGAGGTACAGGAAGTAGAGGGGTGAGGGGGGTCTGTGGAGGGGTGAGGGGTAGGTGGGAGGTACAGGAAGTAGAGAGGTGAGGGGGGTCTGTAGAGGGGTAGGTACAGGAAGTAGAGGGGTAGATGGGAGGTACAGAAAGTAGAGGGGTGAGGGGGGTCTGTGGAGGGGTGAGGGGTAGGTGGGAGGTACAGGAAGTAGAGAGGTGAGGGGGGTCTGTAGAGGGGTGAGGGGTAGATTGGAGGTACAGGAAGTAGAGGGGTGAGGGGGGTCTGTGGAGGGGTGAGGGGTAGGTGGGAGGTACAGGAAGTAGAGAGGTGAGGGGGGTCTGTAGAGGGGTGAGGGGGTCTGTAGAGGGGTGAGGGGTAGATGGGAGGTACAGGAAGTAGAGGGGGGTCTGTGGAGGGGTGAGGGGTAGGTGGGAGGTACAGGAAGTAGAGAGGTGAGGGGGGTCTGTAGAGGGGTGAGGGGTAGATTGGAGGTACAGGAAGTAGAGGGGTGAGGGGGGTCTGTGGAGGGGTGAGGGGTAGGTGGGAGGTACAGGAAGTAGAGAGGTGAGGGGGTCTGTAGAGGGGTGAGGGGTAGATTGGAGGTACAGGAAGTAGAGGGGTGAGGGGGGTCTGTAGAGGGGTAGGTACAGGAAGTAGAGGGGTGAGGGGTAGATGGGAGGTACAGGAAGTAGAGGGGTGAGGGGGGTCTGTGGAGGGGTGAGGGGTAGGTGGGAGGTACAGGAAGTAGAGAGGTGAGGGGGGTCTGTAGAGGGGTGAGGGGTAGATTGGAGGTACAGGAAGTAGAGGGGTGAGGGGGTCTGTAGAGGGGTGAGGGGGGTCTGTAGAGGGGTGAGGGGGGTCTGTAGAGGGGTAGGTACAGGAAGTAGAGGGGTGAGGGGTAGATGGGAGGTACAGGAAGTAGAGGGGTGAGGGGGGTCTGTGGAGGGGTGAGGGGTAGATGGGAGGTACAGGAAGTAGAGAGGTGAGGGGGGTCTGTAGAGGGGTGAGGGGTAGATTGGAGGTACAGGAAGTAGAGGGGTGAGGGGGTCTGTAGAGGGGTGAGGGGGGTCTGTAGAGGGGTAGGTACAGGAAGTAGAGGGGTGAGGGGTAGATGGGAGGTACAGGAAGTAGAGGGGTGAGGGGGGTCTGTGGAGGGGTGAGGGGTAGGTGGGAGGTACAGGAAGTAGAGAGGTGAGGGGGGTCTGTAGAGGGGTGAGGGGGGTCTGTAGAGGGGTAGGTACAGGAAGTAGAGGGGTGAGGGGTAGATGGGAGGTACAGGAAGTAGAGGGGTGAGGGGGGTCTGTGGAGGGGTGAGGGGTAGGTGGGAGGTACAGGAAGTAGAGGGGTGAGGGGGGTCTGTAGAGGGGTAGGTACAGATAGTAGAGAGGTGAGGGGGGTCTGTGGAGGGGTAGATGGGAGGTACAGGAAGTAGAGAGGTGAGGGGGGTCTGTAGAGGGGTAGGTACAGGAAGTAGAGGGGTAGGTGGGAGGTACAGGAAGTAGAGGGGTGAGGGGTAGGTGGGAGGTACAGGAAGTAGAGAGGTGAGGGGGGTCTGTAGAGGGGTGCGGGGTAGATTGGAGGTACAGGAAGTAGAGGGGTGAGGGGGGGTCTGTGGAGGGGTAGGTGGGAGGTACAGGAAGTAGAGGGGTGAGGGGGGTCTGTAGAGGGGTAGGTACAGGAAGTAGAGGGGTAGGTGGGAGGTACAGGAAGTAGAGGGGTGAGGGGTAGGTGGGAGGTACAGGAAGTAGAGAGGTGAGGGGGGTCTGTAGAGGGGTAGGTACAGGAAGTAGAGGGGTAGGTGGGAGGTACAGGAAGTAGAGGGGTGAGGGGTAGGTGGGAGGTACAGGAAGTAGAGAGGTGAGGGGGGTCTGTAGAGGGGTGCGGGGTAGATTGGAGGTACAGGAAGTAGAGGGGTGAGGGGGGGTCTGTGGAGGGGTAGGTGGGAGGTACAGGAAGTAGAGGGGTGAGGGGGGTCTGTAGAGGGGTAGGTACAGGAAGTAGAGGGGTAGGTGGGAGGTACAGGAAGTAGAGGGGTGAGGGGGGTCTGTGGAGGGGTGAGGGGTAGGTGGGAGGTACAGGAAGTAGAGAGGTGAGGGGGGTCTGTAGAGGGGTGAGGGGTAGATTGGAGGTACAGGAAGTAGAGGGGTGAGGGGGTCTGTAGAGGGGTGAGGGGGGTCTGTAGAGGGGTGAGGGGGGTCTGTAGAGGGGTAGGTACAGGAAGTAGAGGGGTGAGGGGTAGATGGGAGGTACAGGAAGTAGAGGGGTGAGGGGGGTCTGTGGAGGGGTGAGGGGTAGATGGGAGGTACAGGAAGTAGAGAGGTGAGGGGGGTCTGTAGAGGGGTGAGGGGTAGATTGGAGGTACAGGAAGTAGAGGGGTGAGGGGGTCTGTAGAGGGGTGAGGGGGGTCTGTAGAGGGGTAGGTACAGGAAGTAGAGGGGTGAGGGGTAGATGGGAGGTACAGGAAGTAGAGGGGTGAGGGGGGTCTGTGGAGGGGTGAGGGGTAGGTGGGAGGTACAGGAAGTAGAGAGGTGAGGGGGGTCTGTAGAGGGGTGAGGGGGGTCTGTAGAGGGGTAGGTACAGGAAGTAGAGGGGTGAGGGGTAGATGGGAGGTACAGGAAGTAGAGGGGTGAGGGGGGTCTGTGGAGGGGTGAGGGGTAGGTGGGAGGTACAGGAAGTAGAGGGGTGAGGGGGGTCTGTAGAGGGGTAGGTACAGATAGTAGAGAGGTGAGGGGGGTCTGTGGAGGGGTAGATGGGAGGTACAGGATGTAGAGAGGTGAGGGGGGTCTGTAGAGGGGTAGGTACAGGAAGTAGAGGGGTAGGTGGGAGGTACAGGAAGTAGAGGGGTGAGGGGTAGGTGGGAGGTACAGGAAGTAGAGAGGTGAGGGGGGTCTGTAGAGGGGTGCGGGGTAGATTGGAGGTACAGGAAGTAGAGGGGTGAGGGGGGGTCTGTGGAGGGGTAGGTGGGAGGTACAGGAAGTAGAGGGGTGAGGGGGGTCTGTAGAGGGGTAGGTACAGGAAGTAGAGGGGTAGGTGGGAGGTACAGGAAGTAGAGGGGTGAGGGGTAGGTGGGAGGTACAGGAAGTAGAGAGGTGAGGGGGGTCTGTAGAGGGGTAGGTACAGGAAGTAGAGGGGTAGGTGGGAGGTACAGGAAGTAGAGGGGTGAGGGGGGTCTGTAGAGGGGTAGGTACAGGAAGTAGAGGGGTAGGTGGGAGGTACAGGAAGTAGAGGGGTGAGGGGTAGGTACAGGAAGTAGAGAGGTGAGGGGGGTCTGTAGAGGGGTGCGGGGTAGATTGGAGGTACAGGAAGTAGAGGGGTGAGGGGGGGTCTGTGGAGGGGTAGGTGGGAGGTACAGGAAGTAGAGGGGTGAGGGGGGTCTGTAGAGGGGTAGGTACAGGAAGTAGAGGGGTAGGTACAGGAAGTAGAGGGGTGAGGGGGGTCTGTAGAGGGGTAGGTGGGAGGTACAGGATGTAGAGGGGTGAGGGGGTCTGTAGAGGGGTGAGGGGGGTCTGTAGAGGGGTAGGTGGGAGGTACAGGACGTAGAGGGGTGAGGGGGGTCTGTAGAGGGGTGAGGGGGGTCTGTAGAGGGGTAGGTGGGAGGTACAGGACGTAGAGGGGTGAGGGGGGTCTGTAGAGGGGTAGGTACAGGAAGAAGAGGGGTGAGGGGGGTCTGTAGAGGGGTAGGTACAGGAAGTAGAGAGGTGAGGGGGGTCTGTAGAGGGGTAGGTACAGGAAGTAGAGAGGTGAGGGGGGTCTGTAGAGGGGTAGGTGGGAGGTACAGGAAGTAGAGGGGTGAGGGGGGTCTGTAGAGGGGTAGGTACAGGAAGTAGAGGGGTGAGGGGGGTCTGTAGAGGGGTGAGAGGTAGGTACAGGAAGTAGAGAGGTGAGGGGGGTCTGTAGAGCGGTAGGTGGGAGGTACAGGAAGTAGAGGGGTGAGGGGGGTCTGTAGAGGGGTGGTTACAGGAAGTAGAGGGGTGAGGGGGGGTCTGTAGAGGGGTAGGTACAGAAAGTAGAGGGGTAGGTACAGGAAGTAGAGAGGTGAGGGGGTCTGTAGAGTGGTGAGGGGTAGGTACAGGAAGTAGAGAGGTGAGGGGGTCTGTAGAGGGGTAGGTACAGGAAGTAGAGGGGTAGGTACAAGAAGTAGAGAGCTGAGGGGAATCTGTAGAGGGGTAGATTGGAGGTACAGGAAGTAGAGGGGTGAGGGGGGTCTATAGAGGGGTGAGGGGTAGGAACAGGAAGTAGAGGGGTGAGGGGGGGTCTGTAGAGGGGTGAGAGGTAGGTACAGGAAGTAGAGAGGTGAGGAGGGGGGTCTGTAGAGGGGTAGGTACAGGAAGTAGAGGGGTGAGGGGGTCTGTAGAGGGGTGAGGGGTAGGTACAGGAAGTAGAGAGGTGAGGGGGGTCTGTAGAGGGGTAGGTGGGAGGTACAGGAAGTAGAGGGGTGAGGGGGGGTCTGTAGAGGGGTAGGTACAGAAAGTAGAGGGGTAGGTACAGGAAGTAGAGAGGTGAGGGGGTCTGTAGAGTGGTGAGGGGTAGGTACAGAAAGTAGAGAGGTGAGGGGGTCTGTAGAGGGGTAGGTGGGAGGTACAGGAAGTAGAGGGGTGAGGGGGGTCTGTAGAGGGGTAGGTACAGGAAGTAGAGGGGTAGGAACAAGCAGTAGAGAGGTGAGGGGAATCTGTAGAGGGGTAGATTGGAGGTACAGGAAGTAGAGGGGTGAGGGGTAGGAACAGGAAGTAGAGGGGTGAGGGGGGTCTGTAGAGGGGTTGGTGGGAGGTACAGGAAGTAGAGGGGTGAGGGGGGTCTGTAGAGGGGTAGGTACAGGAAGTAGAGGGGTGAGGGGGGTCTGTAGAGGGGTGAGGGGTAGGTACAGGAAGTAGAGAGGTGAGGGGGGTCTGTAGAGGGGTGAGGGGGGTAGGTACAGGAAGTAGAGAGGTGAGGGGGGTCTGTAGAGGGGTGAGGGGGGTCTGTAGAGGGGTGAGGGGTAGGTACAGGAAGTAGAGAGGTGAGGGGGGTCTGTAGAGGGGTGAGGGGTAGATTGGAGGTACAGGAAGTAGAGGGGTGAGGGGGGGTCTGTGGAGGGGTGAGGGGTAGATTGGAGGTACAGGAAGTAGAGAGGTGAGGGGGGTCTGTAGAGGGGTGAGGGGGGTCTGTAGAGGGGTAGGTACAGGAAGTAGAGGGGTGAGGGGGGTCTGTAGAGGGGTGAGGGGTAGGTACAGGAAGTAGAGGGGTGAGGGGGGTCTGTAGAGGGGTAGGTACAGTAAGTAGAGGGGTGAGGGGGGTCTGTAGAGGGGTGAGGGGTAGGTACAGGAAGTAGAGGGGTAAGGGGTAGATGGGAGGTACAGGAAGTAGAGGGGTGAGGGGGGTCTGTGGAGGGGTGAGGGGTAGGTGGGAGGTACAGGAAGTAGAGAGGTGAGGGGGGTCTGGTGAGGGGTAGATTGGAGGTACAGGAAGTAGAGGGGTGAGGAGGGTCTGTAGAGGGGTAGGTACAGGAAGTAATGGGGTGAGGGGTAGATGGGAGGTACAGGAAGTAGGGGGGTGAGGGGGGTCTGTGGAGGGGTGAGGGGTAGGTGGGAGGTACAGGAAGTAGAGGGGTGAGGGGGGTCTGTGCAGGGGTGAGGGGTAGGTGGGAGGTACAGGAAGTAGAGAGGTGAGGGGGGTTTGTAGAGGGGTAGGTACAGGAAGTAGAGGGGTAGATGGGAGGTACAGGAAGTAGAGGGGTGAGGGGGGTCTGTGGAGGGGTGAGGGGTAGGTGGGAGGTACAGGAAGTAGAAAGGTGAGGGGGTCTGTAGAGGGGTGAGGGGTAGGTGGGAGGTACAGGAAGTAGAGAGGTGAGGGGGGTCTGTAGAGGGGTGAGGGGTAGATTGGAGGTACAGGAAGTAGAGGGGTGAGGGGGGTCTGTAGAGGGGTAGGTACAGGAAGTAGAGGGGTAGATAGGAGGTACAGGAAGTAGAGGGGTGAGGGGGGTCTGTGGAGGGGTGAGGGGTAGGTGGGAGGTACAGGAAGTAGAGAGGTGAGGGGGGTCTGTAGAGGGGTAGGTACAGGAA
Source organism: Rana muscosa (assembly GCA_029206835.1). Classification (NCBI taxonomy): domain Eukaryota; kingdom Metazoa; phylum Chordata; class Amphibia; order Anura; family Ranidae; genus Rana; species Rana muscosa. The sequence goes on along the minus strand of CM055125.1, from coordinate 349,713,790 downwards.
GTAGAGGGGTAGATGGGAGGTACAGGAAGTAGAGGGGTGAGGGGGGTCTGTGGAGGGGTGAGGGATAGGTGGGAGGTACAGGAAGTAGAGACGTGAGGGGGGTCTGTAGAGGGGTGAAGGGTAGATTAGAAGTACAGGAAGTAGAGGGGTGAGGGGGTCTGTAGAGGGGTGAGGGGGTCTGTAGAGGGGTGAGGGGGTCTGTAGAGGGGTGAGGGGGGTCTGTAGAGGGGTAGGTACAGGAAGTAGAGGGGTAGGTGGGAGGTACAGGAAGTAGAGAGGTGAGGGGGGTCTGTAGAGGGGTAGATTGGAGGTACAGGAAGTAGAGGGGTGAGGGGGGTCTGTAGAGGGGTAGGTACAGGAAGTAGAGGGGTAGATGGGAGGTACAGGAAGTAGAGGGGTGAGGGGGGTCTGTGGAGGGGTGAGGGGTAGGTGGGAGGTACAGGAAGTAGAGAGGTGAGGGGGGTCTGTAGAGGGGTAGGTACAGGAAGTAGAGGGGTAGATGGGAGGTACAGGAAGTAGAGGGGTGAGGGGGGTCTGTAGAGGGGTGAGGGGGGTCTGTAGAGGGGTGAGGGGTAGGTGGGAGGTACAGGAAAAAGAGAGGTGAGGGGGGTCTGTAGAGGGGTGAGGGGTAGATTGGAGGTACAGGAAGTAGAGGGGTGAGGGGGTCTGCAGAGGGGTGAGGGGGGTCTGTAGAGGGGTGAGGGGTAGATGGGAGGTACAGGAAGTAGAGGGGTGAGGGGGGTCTGTGGAGGGGTGAGGGGTAGGTGGGAGGTACAGGAAGTAGAGGGGTGAGGGGGGTCTGTAGAGGGGTGAGGGGGGTCTGTAGAGGGGTAGGTACAGGAAGTAGAGGGGTGAGGGGTAGATGGGAGGTTCAGGAAGTAGAGGGGTGAGGGGGGTCTGTGGAGGGGTGAGGGGTAGATGGGAGGTACAGGAAATAGAGGGGTGAGGGGGGTCTGTAGAGGGGTGAGGGGGGTCTGTAGAGGGGTGAGGGGGGTCTGTAGAGGGGTAGGTGGGAAGTAAAGGAAGTAGAGAGGTGAGGGGGGTCTGTAGAGGGGTAGGTACAGGAAGTAGAGGGGTAGGTACAGGAAGTAGAGGGGTAGGTGGGAGGTACAGGAAGTAGAGAGGTGAGGGGGGTCTGTAGAGGGGTAGGTACAGGAAGTAGAGGGGTAGATGGGAGGTACAGGAAGTAGAGGGGTGAGGGGGGTCTGTAGAGGGGTGAGGGGTAGATTGGAGGTACAGGAAGTAGAGGGGTGAGGGGGTCTGTGGAGGGGTGAAGGGGTCTGTAGAGGGGTAGGTACAGGAAGTAGAGGGGTGAGGGGTAGATGGGAGGTACAGGAAGTAGAGGGGTGAGGGGTAGATGGGAGGGGTGAGGGGTAGGTGGGAGGTACAGAAAGTAGAGAGGTGAGGGGGGTTTGTAGAGGGGTAGGTACAGGAAGTAGAGGGGTAGATGGGAGGTACACGAAGTAGAGGGGTGAGGGGTAGGTGGGAGGTACAGGAAGTAGAGAGGTGAGGGGGGTCTGTAGAGGGGTGAGGGGTAGATTGGAGGTACAGGAAGTAGAGGGGTAGATGGGTAGGTACAGGAAGTAGAGGGGTGAGGGGGGTCTGTAGAGGGGTGAGGGGGGTCTGTGGAGGGGTGAGGGGGGTCTGTGGAGGGGTGAGGGGGGTCTGTGGAGGGGTGAGGGGGGTCTGTGGAGGGGTGAGGGGGGTCTGTGGAGGGGTGAGGGGGGTCTGTGGAGGGGTGAGGGGGGTCTGTAGAGGGGTGAGGGGGGTCTGTAGAGGGGTGAGGGGGGTCTGTAGAGGGGTAGGTGGGAGGTACAGGAAGTAGAGGGGTGAGGGGGGTCTGTAGAGGGGTAGGTACAGGAAGTAGAGGGGTGAGAGGGGTCTGGAGAGGGGTGAGAGGTAGGTACAGGAAGTAGAGAGGTGAGGGGGGTAGGTACAGTAAGTAGAGGGGTGAGTGGGGTCTGTAGAGGGGTGAGGAGTAGGTACAGGAAGTAGAGGGGTGAGTGGGGTCTGTAGAGGGGTAGGTACAGGAAGTAGAGGGGTAAGGGGTAGATGGGAGGTACAGGAAGTAGAGGGGTGAGGGGGGTCAGTGGAGGGATGAGGGGTAGATTGGAGGTACAGGAAGTAGAGGGGTGAGGGGGGTCAGTGGAGGGGTGAGGGGTAGATTGGAGGTACAGGAAGTAGAGGGGTGAGGGGGTCTGTAGAGGGGTGGGTACAGGAAGTAGAGGGGTGAGGGGGGTCTGTAGAGGGGTGAGGGGTAGGTACAGGAAGTAGAGGGGTGAGGGGGGTCTGTAGAGGGGTAGGTACAGTAAGTAGAGGGGTGAGGGGGGTCTGTAGAGGGGTGAGGGGTAGGTACAGGAAGTAGAGGGGTAAGGGGTAGATGGTAGGTACAGGAAGTAGAGGGGTGAGGGGGGTCTGTGGAGGGGTGAGGGGTAGGTGGGAGGTACAGGAAGTAGAGAGGTGAGGGGGTCTGGTGAGGGGTAGATTGGAGGTACAGGTAGTAGAGGGGTGAGGAGGGTCTGTAGAGGGGTAGGTACAGGAAGTAATGGGGTGAGAGGTAGATGGGAGGTACAGGAAGTAGAGGGGTGAGGGGTAGGTGGGAGGTACAGGAAGTAGAGGGGTGAGGGGGGTCTGTGGAGGGGTGAGGGGTAGATTGGAGGTACAGGAAGTATAGGGGTGAGGGGGGTCTGTAGAGGGGTAGGTACAGGAAGTAGAGGGGTAGATGGGAGGTACAGGAAGTAGAGGGGTGAGGGGGGTCTGTGGAGGGGTGAGGGGTAGGTGGGAGGTACAGGAAGTAGAGAGGTGAGGGGGGTCTGTAGAGGGGTAGGTACAGGAAGTAAAGGGGTAGATGGGAGGTACAGGAAGTAGAGGGGTGAGGGGGTCTGTGGAGGGGTAGGTGGGAGGTACAGGAAGTAGAGACGTGAGGGGGGTCTGTAGAGGGGTGAGGGGTAGATTAGAGGTACAGGAAGTAGAGGGGTGAGGGGGGTCTGTAGAGGGGTGAGGGGGGTCTGTAGAGGGGTGAGGGGGGTTTGTAGAGGGGTGAGGGGGGTTTGTAGAGGGGTGAGGGGGGTTTGTAGAGGGGTAGGTGGGAGGTACAGGAAGTAGAGAGGTGAGGGGGGTCTGTAGAGGGGTGAGGGGTAGATTGGAGGTACAGGAAGTAGAGGGGTGAGGGGGGTATGTAGAGGGGTGAGGGGGGGTCTGTAGAGGGGTAGGTACAGGAAGTAGAGGGGTAGATGGGAGGTACAGGAAGTAGAGGGGTGAGGGGGGTCTGTGGAGGGGTGAGGGGTAGGTGGGAGGTACAGGAAGTAGAGAGGTGAGGGGGGTCTGTAGAGGGGTAGGTACAGGAAGTAGAGGGGTAGATGGGAGGTACAGGAAGTAGAGGGGTGAGGGGTAGGTGGGAGGTACAGGAAGTAGAGAGGTGAGGGGGGTCTGTAGAGGGGTGAGGGGTAGATTGGAGGTACAGGAAGTAGAGGGGTGAGGGGGTCTGTAGAGGGGTGAGGGGGTCTGTAGAGGGGTAGGTACAGGAAGTAGAGGGGTGAGGGGTAGATGGGAGGTACAGGAAGTAGAGGGGTGAGGGGGGTCTGTGGAGGGGTGAGGGGTAGGTGGGAGGTACAGGAAGTAGAGAGGTGAGGGGGGTCTGTAGAGGGGTGAGGGGTAGATTGGAGGTACAGGAAGTAGAGGGGTGAGGTGGTCTGTAGAGGGGTGAGGGGGGTCTGTAGAGGGGTGAGGGGTAGGTGGGAGGTACAGGAAGTAGAGAGGTGAGGGGGGTCTGTAGAGGGGTGAGGGGTAGATTGGAGGTACAGGAAGTAGAGAGGTGAGGGGGGTCTGTAGAAGGGTAGATTGGAGGAACAGGAAGTAGAGGGGTGAGGTGGTCTGTAGAGGGGTGAGGGGGGTCTGTAGAGGGGTAGGTCCAGGAAGTAGAGGGGTGAGGGGTAGATTGTAGGTACAGGAAGTAGAGGGGTGAGGCGTAGATGGGAGGTACAGGAAGTAGAGGGGTGAGGGGGGTCAGTGGAGGGGTGAGGGGTAGATGGGAGGTACAGGAAGTAGAGAGGTGAGGGGGGTCAGTGGAGGGGTGAGGGGTAGATGGGAGGTACAGGAAGTAGAGAGGTGAGGGGGCCTGTAGAGGGGTGAGGGGGGTCTGTAGAGGGGTAGGTACAGGAAGTAGAGGGGTAGATGGGAGGTACAGGAAGTAGAGGGGTGAGGGGGGTCTGTGGAGGGGTGAGGGGTAGGTGGGAGGTACAGGAAGTAGAGAGGTGAGGGGGGTCTGTAGAGGGGTAGGTACAGGAAGTAGAGGGGTAGATGGGAGGTACAGGAAGTAGAGGGGTAAGGGGGGTCTGTAGAGGGGTGAGGGGGGTCTGTGGAGGGGTGAGGGGTAGGTGGGAGGTACAGGAAAAAGAGGCGAGGGGGGTCTGTAGAGGGGTGAGGGGGGTCTGTAGAGGGGTAGGTACAGGAAGTAGAGGGGTGAGGGGTAGATGGGAGGTTCAGGAAGTAGAGGGGTGAGGGGGGTCTGTGGAGGGGTGAGGGGTAGATGGGAGGTACAGGAAGTAGAGAGGTGAGGGGGGTCTGTAGAGGGGTAGGTGGGAGGTACAGGAAGTAGAGAGGTGAGGGGGGTCTGTAGAGGGGTAGGTACAGGAAGTAGAGGGGTAGATGGGAGGTACAGGAAGTAGAGGGGTGAGGGGGGTCTGTGGAGGGGTGAGGGGTAGGTGGGAGGTACAGGAAGTAGAGAGGTGAGGGGGGTCTGTAGAGGGGTAGGTACAGGAAGTAGAGGGGTGAGGGGGGTCTGTGGAGGGGTGAGGGGTAGGTGGGAGGTACAGGAAGTAGAGAGGTGAGGGGGGTCTGTAGAGGGGTAGGTACAGGAAGTAGAGGGGTGAGGGGGGTCTGTGGAGGGGTGAGGGGTAGGTGGGAGGTAAAGGAAGTAGAGAGGTGAGGGGGGTCTGTAGAGGGGTGAGGGGTAGATTGGAGGTACAGGAAGTAGAGGGGTAGATGGGAGGTAGAGGAAGTAGAGGGGTGAGGGGGTCTGTGGAGGGGTGAGGGGTAGGTGGGAGGTACAGGAAGTAGAGAGGTGAGGGGGGTCTGTAGAGGGGTAGGTACAGGAAGTAGAGGGGTAGATGGGAGGTACAGGAAGTAGAGGGGTGAGGGGGGTCTGTAGAGGGGTAGATTGGAGGTACAGGAAGTAGAGGGGTGAGGGGGTCTGCAGAGGGGTGAGGGGGGTAGGTACAGGAAGTAGAGGGGTGAGGGGTAGATGGGAGGTACAGGAAGTAGAGGGGTGAGGGGGGTCTGTGGAGGGGTAGGTGGGAGGTACAGGAAGTAGAGAGGTGAGGGGGTCTGTAGAGGGGTAGGTACAGGAAGTAGAGGGGTAGATGGGAGGTACAGGAAGTAGAGGGGTGAGGGGGGTCTGTGGTGGGGTGAGGGGTAGGTGGGAGGTACAGGAAGTAGAGAGGTGAGGGGGGTCTGTAGAGGGGTGAGGGGTAGATTGGAGGTACAGGAAGTAGAGGGGTGAGGGGGTCTGCAGAGGGGTGAGGGGGGTCTGTAGAGGGGTGAGGGGTAGATGGGAGGTACAGGAAGTAGAGGGGTGAGGGGGGTCTGTGGAGGGGTGAGGGGTAGGTGGGAGGTACAGGAAGTAGAGGGGTGAGGGGGGTCTGTAGAGGGGTGAGGGGGGTCTGTAGAGGGGTAGGTACAGGAAGTAGAGGGGTGAGGGGTAGATGGGAGGTACAGGAAGTAGAGGGGTGAGGGGGGTCTGTGGAGGGGTGAGGGGTAGGTGGGAGGTACAGGAAGTAGAGAGGTGAGGGGGTCTGTAGAGAGGTAGGTACAGGAAGTAGAGGGGTAGATGGGAGGTACAGGAAGTAGAGGGGTGAGGGGTAGGTGGGAGGTACAGGAAGTAGAGAGGTGAGGGGGGTCTGTAGAGGGGTGAGGGGGGTCTGTAGAGGGGTAGGTACAGGAAGTAGAGGGGTGAGGGGGGTCTGTGGAGGGGTGAGGGGTAGATGGGAGGTACAGGAAGTAGAGAGGTGAGGGGGGTCTGTAGAGGGGTGAGGGGTAGGTGGGAGGTACAGGAAGTAGAGAGGTGAGGGGGGACTGTAGAGGGGTAGGTACAGGAAGTAGAGGGGTAGATGGGAGGTACAGGAATAGATGGGAGGTACAGGAAGTAGAGGGGTGAGGGGGGTCTGTGGAGGGGTGAGGGGTAGGTGGGAGGTACAGGAAGTAGAGAGGTGAGGGGGGTCTGTAGAGGGGTGAGGGGTAGGTGGGAGGTACAGGAAGTAGAGAGGTGAGGGGGGTCTGTAGAGGGGTAGGTACAGGAAGTAGAGGGGTAGATGGGAGGTACAGGAAGAAGAGGGGTGAGGGGGGTCTGTGGAGGGGTGAGGGGTAGGTGGGAGGTACAGGAAGTAGAGAGGTGAGGGGGGTCTGTAGAGGGGTAGGTACCGGAAGTAGAGGGGTAGATGGGAGGTACAGGAAGTAGAGGGGTGAGAGGGGTGAGGGGTAGGTGGGAGGTAAAGGAAGTAGAGAGGTGAGGGGGGTCTGTAGAGGGGTAGATTGGAGGTACAGGAAGTAGAGGGGTAGATGGGAGGTAGAGGAAGTAGAGGGGTGAGGGGGGTCTGTGGAGGGGTGAGGGGTAGGTGGGAGGTACAGGAAGTAGAGGGGTAAGGGGGGGTCTGTGGAGGGGTGAGGGGTAGGTGGGAGGTACAGGAAGTAGAGAGGTGAGGGGGGTCTGTAGAGGGGTAGGTACAGGAAGTAGAGGGGTAGATGGGAGGTACAGGAAGTAGAGGGGTGAGGGGGGTCTGTAGAGGGGTGAGGGGTAGGTGGGAGGTACAGGAAGTAGAGGGTGAGGGGGTCTGCAGAGGGGTAGGTACAGGAAGTAGAGGGGTGAGGGAGTCTGTAGAGGGGTAGGTACAGGAAGTAGAGGGGTAGATGGGAGGTACAGGAAGTAGAGGGGTGAGGGGGGTCTGTGGTGGGGTGAGGGGTAGGTGGGAGGTACAGGAAGTAGAGAGGTGAGGGGGGTCTGTAGAGGGGTGAGGGGTAGCTTGAAGTTACAGGAAGTAGAGGGGTGAGGGGGGTCTGTAGAGGGGTAGGTACAGGAAGTAGAGGGGTAGATGGGAGGTACAGGAAGTAGAGGGGTGAGGGGGGTCTGTGGAGGGGTGAGGGGTAGGTGGGAGGTACAGGAAGTAGAGGGGTGAGGGGGTCTGTAAAGGGGTGAGGGGGTCTGTAGAGGGGTGAGGGGGTCTGTAGAGGGGTGGGTACAGGAAGTAGAGGGGTGAGGGGGGTCTGTAGAGGGGTGAGGGGTAGGTACAGGAAGTAGAGGGGTGAGGGGGGTCTATAGAGGGGTAGGTACAGTAAGTAGAGGGGTGAGGGGGGTCTGTAGAGGGGTGAGGGGTAGGTACAGGAAGTAGAGGGGTAAGGGGTAGATGGTAGGTACAGGAAGTAGAGGGGTGAGGGGGGTCTGTGGAGGGGTGAGGGGTAGGTGGGAGGTACAGGAAGTAGAGAGGTGAGGGGGTCTGGTGAGGGGTAGATTGAAGGTACAGGAAGTAGAGGGGTGAGGAGGGTCTGTAGAGGGGTAGGTACAGGAAGTAATGGGGTGAGAGGTAGATGGGAGGTACAGGAAGTAGAGGGGTGAGGGGTAGGTGGGAGGTACAGGAAGTAGAGGGGTGAGGGGGGTCTGTGGAGGGGTGAGGGGTAGATTGGAGGTACAGGAAGTATAGGGGTGAGGGGGGTCTGTAGAGGGGTAGGTACAGGAAGTAGAGGGGTAGATGGGAGGTACAGGAAGTAGAGGGGTGAGGGGGGTCTGTGGAGGGGTGAGGGGTAGGTGGGAGGTACAGGAAGTAGAGAGGTGAGGGGGGTCTGTAGAGGGGTAGGTACAGGAAGTAGAGGGGTAGATGGGAGGTACAGGAAGTAGAGGGGTGAGGGGGTCTGTGGAGGGGTAGGTGGGAGGTACAGGAAGTAGAGACGTGAGGGGGGTCTGTAGAGGGGTGAGGGGGTCTGTAGAGGGGTGAGGGGGGTCTGTAGAGGGGTGAGGGGGGTCTGTAGAGGGGTGAGGGGGGTCTGTAGAGGGGTGAGGGGGGTTTGTAGAGGGGTAGGTACAGGAAGTAGAGGGGTAGGTGGGAGGTACAGGAAGTAGAGAGGTGAGGGGGGTCTGTAGAGGGGTGAGGGGTAGATTGGAGGTACAGGAAGTAGAGGGGTGAGGGGGGTCTGTAGAGGGGTGAGGGGGGGTCTGTAGAGGGTTAGGTACAGGAAGTAGAGGGGTAGATGGGAGGTACAGGAAGTAGAGGGGTGAGGGGGGTCTGTGGAGGGGTGAGGGGTAGGTGGGAGGTACAGGAAGTAGAGAGGTGAGGGGGGTCTGTAGAGGGGTAGGTACAGGAAGTAGAGGGGTAGATGGGAGGTACAGGAAGTAGAGGGGTGAGGGGTAGGTGGGAGGTACAGGAAGTAGAGAGGTGAGGGGGGTCTGTAGAGGGGTGAGGGGTAGATTGGAGGTACAGGAAGTAGAGGGTGAGGGGGTCTGTAGAGGGGTGAGGGGGTCTGTAGAGGGGTAGGTAAAGGAAGTAGAGGGGTGAGGGGTAGATGGGAGGTACAGGAAGTAGAGGGGTGAGGGGGGTCTGCGGAGGGGTGAGGGGTAGATGGGAGGTACAGGAAGTAGAGAGGTGAGGGGGCCTGTAGAGGGGTAGGTACAGGAAGTAGAGGGGTGAGGGGTAGATGGGAGGTACAGGAAGTAGAGGGGTGAGGGGGGTCTGTGGAGGGGTGAGGGGTAGGTGGGAGGTACAGGAAGTAGAGAGGTGAGGGGGGTCTGTAGAGGGGTGAGGGGTAGATTGGAGGTACAGGAAGTAGAGAGGTGAGGGGGGTCTGTAGAGGGGTAGATTGGAGGAACAGGAAGTAGAGGGGTGAGGTGGTCTGTAGAGGGGTGAGGGGGGTCTGTAGAGGGGTGAGGGGTAGGTGGGAGGTACAGGAAGTAGAGAGGTGAGGGGGGTCTGTAGAGGGGTGAGGGGTAGATTGGAGGTACAGGAAGTAGAGAGGTGAGGGGGGTCTGTAGAAGGGTAGATTGGAGGAACAGGAAGTAGAGGGGTGAGGTGGTCTGTAGAGGGGTGAGGGGGGTCTGTAGAGGGGTAGGTACAGGAAGTAGAGGGGTGAGGGGTAGATGGGAGGTACAGGAAGTAGAGGGGTGAGGGGGGTCTGTGGAGGGGTGAGGGGGGTCTGTGGAGGGGTGAGGGGTAGGTGGGAGGTACAGGAAGTAAAGAGGTGAGGGGGGTCTGTAGAGGGGTGAGGGGTAGATTGGAGGTACAGGAAGTAGAGGGGTGAGGGGTAGATTGTAGGTACAGGAAGTAGAGGGGTGAGGCGTAGATGGGAGGTACAGGAAGTAGAGGGGTGCGGGGGGTCAGTGGAGGGGTGAGGGGTAGATGGGAGGTACAGGAAGTAGAGAGGTGAGGGGGGTCAGTGGAGGGGTGAGGGGTAGATGGGAGGTACAGGAAGTAGAGAGGTGAGGGGGCCTGTAGAGGGGTGAGGGGGGTCTGTAGAGGGGTAGGTACAGGAAGTAGAGGGGTAGATGGGAGGTACAGGAAGTAGAGGGGTGAGGGGGGTCTGTGGAGGGGTGAGGGGTAGGTGGGAGGTACAGGAAGTAGAGAGGTGAGGGGGGTCTGTAGAGGGGTAGGTACAGGAAGTAGAGGGGTAGATGGGAGGTACAGGAAGTAGAGGGGTAAGGGGGGTCTGTAGAGGGGTGAGGGGGGTCTGTGGAGGGGTGAGGGGTAGGTGGGAGGTACAGGAAAAAGAGGCGAGGGGGGTCTGTAGAGGGGTGAGGGGGGTCTGTAGAGGGGTAGGTACAGGAAGTAGAGGGGTGAGGGGTTGATGGGAGGTTCAGGAAGTAGAGGGGTGAGGGGGTCTGTGGAGGGGTGAGGGGTAGATGGGAGGTACAGGAAGTAGAGAGGTGAGGGGGGTCTGTAGAGGGGTAGGTGGGAGGTACAGGAAGTAGAGAGGTGAGGGGGGTCTGTAGAGGGGTAGGTACAGGAAGTAGAGGGGTAGATGGGAGGTACAGGAAGTAGAGGGGTGAGGGGGGTCTGTGGAGGGGTGAGGGGTAGGTGGGAGGTACAGGAAGTAGAGAGGTGAGGGGGGTCTGTAGAGGGGTAGGTACAGGAAGTAGAGGGGTGAGGGGGGTCTGTGGAGGGGTGAGGGGTAGGTGGGAGGTACAGGAAGTAGAGAGGTGAGGGGGGTCTGTAGAGGGGTAGGTACAGGAAGTAGAGGGGTGAGGGGGGTCTGTGGAGGGGTGAGGGGTAGGTGGGAGGTAAAGGAAGTAGAGAGGTGAGGGGGGTCTGTAGAGGGGTGAGGGGTAGATTGGAGGTACAGGAAGTAGAGGGGTAGATGGGAGGTAGAGGAAGTAGAGGGGTGAGGGGGGTCTGTGGAGGGGTGAGGGGTAGGTGGGAGGTACAGGAAGTAGAGAGGTGAGGGGGGTCTGTAGAGGGGTAGGTACAGGAAGTAGAGGGGTAGATGGGAGGTACAGGAAGTAGAGGGGTGAGGGGGGTCTGTAGAGGGGTAGATTGGAGGTACAGGAAGTAGAGGGGTGAGGGGGTCTGCAGAGGGGTGAGGGGGTAGGTACAGGAAGTAGAGGGGTGAGGGGTAGATGGGAGGTACAGGAAGTAGAGGGGTGAGGGGGGTCTGTGGAGGGGTAGGTGGGAGGTACAGGAAGTAGAGAGGTGAGGGGGGTCTGTAGAGGGGTAGGTACAGGAAGTAGAGGGGTAGATGGGAGGTACAGGAAGTAGAGGGGTGAGGGGGGTCTGTGGTGGGGTGAGGGGTAGGTGGGAGGTACAGGAAGTAGAGAGGTGAGGGGGTCTGTAGAGGGGTGAGGGGTAGATTGGAGGTACAGGAAGTAGAGGGGTGAGGGGGTCTGCAGAGGGGTGAGGGGGGTCTGTAGAGGGGTGAGGGGTAGATGGGAGGTACAGGAAGTAGAGGGGTGAGGGGGGTCTGTGGAGGGGTGAGGGGTAGGTGGGAGGTACAGGAAGTAGAGAGGTGAGGGGGGTCTGTAGAGGGGTGAGGGGTAGATTGGAGGTACAGGAAGTAGAGGGGTGAGGGGGGTCTGTAGAGGGGTGAGGGGGGTCTGTAGAGGGGTGGGTACAGGAAGTAGAGGGGTGAGGGGTAGATGGGAGGTACAGGAAGTAGAGGGGTGAGGGGGGTCTGTGGAGGGGTGAGGGGTAGGTGGGAGGTACAGGAAGTAGAGAGGTGAGGGGGTCTGTAGAGAGGTAGATACAGGAAGTAGAGGGGTAGATGGGAGGTACAGGAAGTAGAGGGGTGAGGGGTAGGTGGGAGGTACAGGAAGTAGAGAGGTGAGGGGGGTCTGTAGAGGGGTAGATTGGAGGTACAGGAAGTAGAGGGGTGAGGGGGTCTGTAGAGGGGTGAGGGGGGTCTGTAGAGGGGTAGGTACAGGAAGTAGAGGGGTGAGGGGGGTCTGTGGAGGGGTGAGGGGTAGATGGGAGGTACAGGAAGTAGAGAGGTGAGGGGGGTCTGTAGAGGGGTGAGGGGTAGGTGGGAGGTACAGGAAGTAGAGAGGTGAGGGGGGTCTGTAGAGGGGTAGGTACAGGAAGTAGAGGGGTAGATGGGAGGTACAGGAATAGATGGGAGGTACAGGAAGTAGAGGGGTGAGGGGGGTCTGTGGAGGGGTGAGGGGGGTCTGTAGAGGGGTGAGGGGTAGGTGGGAGGTACAGGAAGTAGAGAGGTGAGGGGGGTCTGTAGAGGGGTAGGTACAGGAAGTAGAGGGGTAGATGGGAGGTACAGGAAGAAGAGGGGTGAGGGGGGTCTGTGGAGGGGTGAGGGGTAGGTGGGAGGTACAGGAAGTAGAGAGGTGAGGGGGGTCTGTAGAGGGGTAGGTACCGGAAGTAGAGGGGTAGATGGGAGGTACAGGAAGTAGAGGGGTGAGAGGGGTGAGGGGTAGGTGGGAGGTAAAGGAAGTAGAGAGGTGAGGGGGGTCTGTAGAGGGGTAGATTGGAGGTACAGGAAGTAGAGGGGTAGATGGGAGGTAGAGGAAGTAGAGGGGTGAGGGGGGTCTGTGGAGGGGTGAGGGGTAGGTGGGAGGTACAAGAAGTAGAGGGGTAAGGGGGGGGTCTGTGGAGGGGTGAGGGGTAGGTGGGAGGTACAGGAAGTAGAGAGGTGAGGGGGGTCTGTAGAGGGGTAGGTGGGAGGTACAGGAAGTAGAGAGGTGAGGGGGGTCTGTAGAGGGGTAGGTACAGGAAGTAGAGGGGTAGATGGGAGGTACAGGAAGTAGAGGGGTGAGGGGGGTCTGTGGAGGGGTGAGGGGTAGGTGGGAGGTACAGGAAGTAGAGAGGTGAGGGGGGTCTGTAGAGGGGTAGGTACAGGAAGTAGAGGGGTAGATGGGAGGTACAGGAAGTAGAGGGGTGAGGGGGGTCTGTAGAGGGGTGAGGGGTAGATTGGAGGTACAGGAAGTAGAGGGTGAGGGGGTCTGCAGAGGGGTAGGTACAGGAAGTAGAGGGGTGAGGGGGTCTGTAGAGGGGTAGGTACAGGAAGTAGAGGGGTAGATGGGAGGTACAGGAAGTAGAGGGGTGAGGGGGGTCTGTGGTGGGGTGAGGGGTAGGTGGGAGGTACAGGAAGTAGAGAGGTGAGGGGGGTCTGTAGAGGGGTGAGGGGTAGCTTGGAGGTACAGGAAGTAGAGGGGTGAGGGGGGTCTGTAGAGGGGTAGGTACAGGAAGTAGAGGGGTGAGGGGGTCTGTAGAGGGGTAGGTACAGGAAGTAGAGGGGTAGATGGGAGGTACAGGAAGTAGAGGGGTGAGGGGGGTCTGTGGAGGGGTGAGGGGTAGGTGGGAGGTACAGGAAGTAGAGAGGTGAGGGGGGTCTGTAGAGGGGTGAGGGGTAGATTGGAGGTACAGGAAGTAGAGGGGTGAGGGGGTCTGTAGAGGGGCGAGGGGGTCTGTAGAGGGGTGAGGGGGTCTGTAGAGGGGTAGGTACAGGAAGTAGAGGGGTGAGGGGTAGATGGGAGGTACAGGAAGTAGAGGGGTGAGGGGGGGTCTGTGGAGGGGTGAGGGGTAGGTGGGAGGTACAGGAAGTAGAGAGGTGAGGGGGGTCTGTAGAGGGGTGAGGGGTAGATTGGAGGTACAGGAAGTAGAGGGGTGAGGGGGGTCTGTGGAGGGGTGAGGGGTAGGTGGGAGGTACAGGAAGTAGAGAGGTGAGGGGGGTCTGTAGAGGGGTAGATGGGAGGTACAGGAAGTAGAGGGGTGAGGGGGGTCTGTGGAGGGGTGAGGGGTAGGTGGGAGGTACAGGAAGTAGAAGGTGAGGGGGGTCTGTAGAGGGGTGAGGGGTAGATTGGAGGTACAGGAAGTAGAGGGGTGAGGGGGGTCTGTGGAGGGGTGAGGGGTAGGTGGGAGGTACAGGAAGTAGAGAGGTGAGGGGTAGATTGGAGGTACAGGAAGTAGAGGGGTGAGGGGGGTCTGTAGAGGGGTAGGTACAGGAAGTAGAGGGGTGAGGGGTAGATGGGAGGTACAGGAAGTAGAGGGGTGAGGGGGGTCTGTGGAGGGGTGAGGGGTAGGTGGGAGGTACAGGAAGTAGAGGGGTGAGGGGGGTCTGTAGAGGGGTAGGTACAGGAAGTAGAGGGGTGAGGGGTAGATGGGAGGTACAGGAAGTAGAGGGGTGAGGGGGGTCTGTGGAGGGGTGAGGGGTAGATTGGAGGTACAGGAAGTAGAGGGGTGAGTCTGTAGAGGGGTAGGTACAGGAAGTAGAGGGGTGAGGGGTAGATGGGAGGTACAGGAAGTAGAGGGGTGAGGGGGGTCTGTGGAGGGGTGAGGGGTAGGTGGGAGGTACAGGAAGTAGAGAGGTGAGGGGGGTCTGTAGAGGGGTAGGTACAGGAAGTAGAGGGGTAGATGGGAGGTACAGGAAGTAGAGGGGTGAGGGGGGTCTGTGGAGGGGTGAGGGGTAGGTGGGAGGTACAGGAAGTAGAGAGGTGAGGGGGGTCTGTAGAGGGGTGAGGGGTAGATTGGAGGTACAGGAAGTAGAGGGGTGAGGGGGGTCTGTGGAGGGGTGAGGGGTAGGTGGGAGGTACAGGAAGTAGAGAGGTGAGGGGGGTCTGTAGAGGGGTGAGGGGGTCTGTAGAGGGGTGAGGGGTAGATGGGAGGTACAGGAAGTAGAGGGGTGAGGGGGGTCTGTGGAGGGGTGAGGGGTAGGTGGGAGGTACAGGAAGTAGAGAGGTGAGGGGGGTCTGTAGAGGGGTGAGGGGTAGATTGGAGGTACAGGAAGTAGAGGGGTGAGGGGGGTCTGTGGAGGGGTGAGGGGTAGGTGGGAGGTACAGGAAGTAGAGAGGTGAGGGGGTCTGTAGAGGGGTGAGGGGTAGATTGGAGGTACAGGAAGTAGAGGGGTGAGGGGGGTCTGTAGAGGGGTAGGTACAGGAAGTAGAGGGGTGAGGGGTAGATGGGAGGTACAGGAAGTAGAGGGGTGAGGGGGGTCTGTGGAGGGGTGAGGGGTAGGTGGGAGGTACAGGAAGTAGAGAGGTGAGGGGGGTCTGTAGAGGGGTGAGGGGTAGATTGGAGGTACAGGAAGTAGAGGGGTGAGGGGGTCTGTAGAGGGGTGAGGGGGGTCTGTAGAGGGGTGAGGGGGGTCTGTAGAGGGGTAGGTACAGGAAGTAGAGGGGTGAGGGGTAGATGGGAGGTACAGGAAGTAGAGGGGTGAGGGGGGTCTGTGGAGGGGTGAGGGGTAGATGGGAGGTACAGGAAGTAGAGAGGTGAGGGGGGTCTGTAGAGGGGTGAGGGGTAGATTGGAGGTACAGGAAGTAGAGGGGTGAGGGGGTCTGTAGAGGGGTGAGGGGGGTCTGTAGAGGGGTAGGTACAGGAAGTAGAGGGGTGAGGGGTAGATGGGAGGTACAGGAAGTAGAGGGGTGAGGGGGGTCTGTGGAGGGGTGAGGGGTAGGTGGGAGGTACAGGAAGTAGAGAGGTGAGGGGGGTCTGTAGAGGGGTGAGGGGGGTCTGTAGAGGGGTAGGTACAGGAAGTAGAGGGGTGAGGGGTAGATGGGAGGTACAGGAAGTAGAGGGGTGAGGGGGGTCTGTGGAGGGGTGAGGGGTAGGTGGGAGGTACAGGAAGTAGAGGGGTGAGGGGGGTCTGTAGAGGGGTAGGTACAGATAGTAGAGAGGTGAGGGGGGTCTGTGGAGGGGTAGATGGGAGGTACAGGAAGTAGAGAGGTGAGGGGGGTCTGTAGAGGGGTAGGTACAGGACGTAGAGGGGTAGGTGGGAGGTACAGGAAGTAGAGGGGTGAGGGGTAGGTGGGAGGTACAGGAAGTAGAGAGGTGAGGGGGGTCTGTAGAGGGGTGCGGGGTAGATTGGAGGTACAGGAAGTAGAGGGGTGAGGGGGGGTCTGTGGAGGGGTAGGTGGGAGGTACAGGAAGTAGAGGGGTGAGGGGGGTCTGTAGAGGGGTAGGTACAGGAAGTAGAGGGGTAGGTGGGAGGTACAGGAAGTAGAGGGGTGAGGGGTAGGTGGGAGGTACAGGAAGTAGAGAGGTGAGGGGGGTCTGTAGAGGGGTAGGTACAGGAAGTAGAGGGGTAGGTGGGAGGTACAGGAAGTAGAGGGGTGAGGGGTAGGTGGGAGGTACAGGAAGTAGAGAGGTGAGGGGGGTCTGTAGAGGGGTGCGGGGTAGATTGGAGGTACAGGAAGTAGAGGGGTGAGGGGGGGTCTGTGGAGGGGTAGGTGGGAGGTACAGGAAGTAGAGGGGTGAGGGGGGTCTGTAGAGGGGTAGGTACAGGAAGTAGAGGGGTAGGTGGGAGGTACAGGAAGTAGAGGGGTGAGGGGGGTCTGTGGAGGGGTGAGGGGTAGGTGGGAGGTACAGGAAGTAGAGAGGTGAGGGGGGTCTGTAGAGGGGTGAGGGGTAGATTGGAGGTACAGGAAGTAGAGGGGTGAGGGGGTCTGTAGAGGGGTGAGGGGGGTCTGTAGAGGGGTGAGGGGGGTCTGTAGAGGGGTAGGTACAGGAAGTAGAGGGGTGAGGGGTAGATGGGAGGTACAGGAAGTAGAGGGGTGAGGGGGGTCTGTGGAGGGGTGAGGGGTAGATGGGAGGTACAGGAAGTAGAGAGGTGAGGGGGGTCTGTAGAGGGGTGAGGGGTAGATTGGAGGTACAGGAAGTAGAGGGGTGAGGGGGTCTGTAGAGGGGTGAGGGGGGTCTGTAGAGGGGTAGGTACAGGAAGTAGAGGGGTGAGGGGGGTCTGTGGAGGGGTGAGGGGTAGGTGGGAGGTACAGGAAGTAGAGAGGTGAGGGGGGTCTGTAGAGGGGTGAGGGGGGTCTGTAGAGGGGTAGGTACAGGAAGTAGAGGGGTGAGGGGTAGATGGGAGGTACAGGAAGTAGAGGGGTGAGGGGGGTCTGTGGAGGGGTGAGGGGTAGGTGGGAGGTACAGGAAGTAGAGGGGTGAGGGGGGTCTGTAGAGGGGTAGGTACAGATAGTAGAGAGGTGAGGGGGGTCTGTGGAGGGGTAGATGGGAGGTACAGGATGTAGAGAGGTGAGGGGGGTCTGTAGAGGGGTAGGTACAGGAAGTAGAGGGGTAGGTGGGAGGTACAGGAAGTAGAGGGGTGAGGGGTAGGTGGGAGGTACAGGAAGTAGAGAGGTGAGGGGGGTCTGTAGAGGGGTGCGGGGTAGATTGGAGGTACAGGAAGTAGAGGGGTGAGGGGGGGTCTGTGGAGGGGTAGGTGGGAGGTACAGGAAGTAGAGGGGTGAGGGGGGTCTGTAGAGGGGTAGGTACAGGAAGTAGAGGGGTAGGTGGGAGGTACAGGAAGTAGAGGGGTGAGGGGTAGGTGGGAGGTACAGGAAGTAGAGAGGTGAGGGGGGTCTGTAGAGGGGTAGGTACAGGAAGTAGAGGGGTAGGTGGGAGGTACAGGAAGTAGAGGGGTGAGGGGTAGGTGGGAGGTACAGGAAGTAGAGGGGTGCGGGGTAGATTGGAGGTACAGGAAGTAGAGGGGTGAGGGGGGGTCTGTGGAGGGGTAGGTGGGAGGTACAGGAAGTAGAGGGGTGAGGGGGGTCTGTAGAGGGGTAGGTACAGGAAGTAGAGGGGTAGGTGGGAGGTACAGGAAGTAGAGGGGTGAGGGGGGTCTGTGGAGGGGTGAGGGGTAGGTGGGAGGTACAGGAAGTAGAGAGGTGAGGGGGGTCTGTAGAGGGGTGAGGGGTAGATTGGAGGTACAGGAAGTAGAGGGGTGAGGGGGTCTGTAGAGGGGTGAGGGGGGTCTGTAGAGGGGTGAGGGGGGTCTGTAGAGGGGTAGGTACAGGAAGTAGAGGGGTGAGGGGTAGATGGGAGGTACAGGAAGTAGAGGGGTGAGGGGGGTCTGTGGAGGGGTGAGGGGTAGATGGGAGGTACAGGAAGTAGAGAGGTGAGGGGGGTCTGTAGAGGGGTGAGGGGTAGATTGGAGGTACAGGAAGTAGAGGGGTGAGGGGGTCTGTAGAGGGGTGAGGGGGGTCTGTAGAGGGGTAGGTACAGGAAGTAGAGGGGTGAGGGGGGTCTGTGGAGGGGTGAGGGGTAGGTGGGAGGTACAGGAAGTAGAGAGGTGAGGGGGGTCTGTAGAGGGGTGAGGGGGGTCTGTAGAGGGGTGAGGGGGGTCTGTAGAGGGGTAGGTACAGGAAGTAGAGGGGTGAGGGGTAGATGGGAGGTACAGGAAGTAGAGGGGTGAGGGGGGTCTGTGGAGGGGTGAGGGGTAGGTGGGAGGTACAGGAAGTAGAGGGGTGAGGGGGGTCTGTAGAGGGGTAGGTACAGATAGTAGAGAGGTGAGGGGGGTCTGTGGAGGGGTAGATGGGAGGTACAGGATGTAGAGAGGTGAGGGGGGTCTGTAGAGGGGTAGGTACAGGAAGTAGAGGGGTAGGTGGGAGGTACAGGAAGTAGAGGGGTGAGGGGTAGGTGGGAGGTACAGGAAGTAGAGAGGTGAGGGGGGTCTGTAGAGGGGTGCGGGGTAGATTGGAGGTACAGGAAGTAGAGGGGTGAGGGGGGGTCTGTGGAGGGGTAGGTGGGAGGTACAGGAAGTAGAGGGGTGAGGGGGGTCTGTAGAGGGGTAGGTACAGGAAGTAGAGGGGTAGGTGGGAGGTACAGGAAGTAGAGGGGTGAGGGGTAGGTGGGAGGTACAGGAAGTAGAGAGGTGAGGGGGGTCTGTAGAGGGGTAGGTACAGGAAGTAGAGGGGTAGGTGGGAGGTACAGGAAGTAGAGGGGTGAGGGGTAGGTACAGGAAGTAGAGAGGTGAGGGGGGTCTGTAGAGGGGTGCGGGGTAGATTGGAGGTACAGGAAGTAGAGGGGTGAGGGGGGGTCTGTGGAGGGGTAGGTGGGAGGTACAGGAAGTAGAGGGGTGAGGGGGGTCTGTAGAGGGGTAGGTACAGGAAGTAGAGGGGTAGGTGGGAGGTACAGGAAGTAGAGGGGTGAGGGGTAGGTGGGAGGTACAGGAAGTAGAGAGGTCCCACACAGGGGGGGGTTGAATGGAGGTGTAGGGGGGCAGAGGACGGTGTCAGAGGGAGGGAGCGGAGGGGGGTGAGCGAGCACCGAGGAGGGGGTCCCGGGAAGTACGGGATGGACTCGGGGGGGCTCAGAGTCAGGCACCTGGATTAGTCGTTCGTACAATACACGTGTGACAGAGAGCCAGCGCCTCCATTCACTGTCAGCCCCGCCCCTATCACCAATCACAATTTACTATCTTCGGGGCAAAGACGAGCCTGCCTATCAGCAGAGCAGGGGGGCGGGGCTGTTATAAAAACACTCCCCCAATCCCCGCTGTCTGTGCAGATCCTTGGCGCCCCCTTGCTCTGCTGATAGGATGAAATCGTTGGTGGGGGCGGGAGAGCCGGAGGAGGAGATTCCAAAGAATCCGGGCCGTACTGAGCATGCGCGGCCGGCCCCGTATTGGATTGGCTGGAGCCGACAACAGGGCGCGTCTGAGCACGCGCAGCCGTCACATCACGGCCGACTTGTTTGTCCGGCTAAACACCGTCACGATTCGCAGTGCTCCCGATCTCCTCACACTGATAAGAAAGAAGCTCTCTGTCCCGCTATTGTCGTGTTTCCCAGCCGCACCTATAAACGATGTATAGATGGGCACTGCTAGGTGGCAATGATGGGCACTGATAGAAAATGATGGGCACTGATAGGCAATGACAGGTGGCAATGATGGGCACTGATAGGCAATGAGGGGCACCGATAGGCAATGAGGGGCACCGATAGGCAATGCTAGGTGGCAGTGATAGACAATGATGGGCACTGATAGGCAATGAGGGGCACCGATAAGCAATGATGGGCACCGATAGGCAATGCTAGGTGGCAGTGATAGACAATGATGGGCACTGATAGGTGGCAATGGTGGGCACTGCCAGGCAATGATGGGCACTTATAGGCGGCAATGATGGGCACTGATAGGTGGCAATGATGGGCACTGATAGGCGGCAATGATGGGCACTGATAGGTAATGCTAGGTGGCACTGATAGGCGGCAATGATGGGCACTGATAGGCGGCAATGATGGGCACTGATAGGCGGCAATGATAGAAAATGATGGGCACTGATAGGCAATGACAGGTGGCAATGATGGGCACTGATAGACAATGATGGGCACTGATAGGCAATGCTAGGTGGCAGTGATAGACAATGATGGGCCCTGATAGGTGGCAATGGTGGGCACTACCAGGCAATGATGGGCACTGATAGGTGGCATTGATAGGCAATGCCAGGCAATGATGGGCACTGATAGGCAATGCTAGGTGGCACTGATAGGCAATGATGGGCACTGATAGGCGGCAATGATGGGCACTGCCAGGCAATGATAGGTGGCACTGATAGAAAATGATGGGCACTGATAGGCAATGACAGGTGGCAATGATGGGCACTGATAGGTGGCAATGATGGGCACCGATAGGCAATGCTAGGTGGCAGTGAGACAATGATGGGCACTGATAGGTGGCAATGGTGGGCACTGCCAGGCAATGATGGGCACTTATAGGCGGTACTGATAGGCAATGATGGGCACTGATAGGCGGCAATGATGGGCACTGATAGGCGGCAATCAGTGCCCATCATTGCCGCCTATCAGTGCCACCTAGTATTGCCTATCAGTGCCACCTAGCATTGCCGCCTATCGGTGCCCATCATTGCCACCTATCAGTGTCCATCATTGCCTATCAGTGCCACCTATCATTGCCTGGCAGTGCCCATCATTGCTGCCTATCAGTGCCACTTAGTATTGCCTATGATGGGCACTGATAGGCAGCAATGATGGGCACTGCCAGGCAATGATAGGTGGCACTGATAGGCAATGATGAGCACTGATAGGTGGCAATGATGGGCACCAATAGGCGGCAATGATGGGCACTGATAGGCGGCACTGATAGAAAATGATGGGCACGGATAGGTGGCAATGATGGGCACTGATAGGCAATGCTAGGTGGCACTGATAGGTGGCAATGATGGGCACTGATAGGCGGCACTGATAGAAAATGATGGGCACGGATAGGTGGCAATGATGGGCACTGATAGGCAATGCTAGGTGGCACTGATAGGCAATGATGGGCACTGATAGGCGGCAATGATGGGCACTGATAGGCGGCAATGATGGGCACCGATTGGCTGCCTTGATGGGTCTGCACTGATAACCTCCCTGTCAGGGGAGCCGCTGATTGGCCCTCCTCTACTCATGCCTTGTCAGCGTGAATAGCGGAAAAGCCGATAAGGGGGGCCCTAACCCCGACCTTCACACAGTCGCGACTTCAAAGTTACGTGATTTTGCCGCGATTTCAGGGAATGCCCGTGTAAACTTGAGGTCTATGGACCTCAACTCACATCAAAGTCGGACCAATGTAATACAAGGACTACTTTGAAGGTATAATGTTGCAAAAAAATTAAAAATTAAAAACATTGTATCAAATTTTTTTATATTTTTATAATACTTTATACAATATATACATTTTTAGTAATTTTCCTTTATGACACCATTCCATCAATTGTTTGTTTAAAAGAGGTGTTTTTTTATTTAGGAAATCCTACTTACCTAGGTGGATCGATCCCCCACCGGCTTGAAGACTGAGCGATCAGCTCCCTTTGATCGCTCAGTTCTCAGAGAGCTGGTGACTGTCTGCTCTGCACCCCCCTCCCCCCGGGAGCGCTGAGCTGTGGAGGGGGCGGGAGTGTTTGGCTCAGGCTCTTAGCGGCTGACTGGGAGGCTGAGCCGGGTGCTGGTCCAGGCTACTTGGTGGATCCCGACCATATTGTCGGGAACTTTCTCTAGCCTAGACCGGCCCTGTGACGTCAGCCAACAGTGGCTCACTGAGAGGCTGCTCCTTGGTGGATCCCAACCATATTGTCAGGATCTTTCCCAAGCCTGGACCGGCTTTGTGACATCAGCCAACAGCGGCTCACTGAGAGGCTGAGCCGGGTGCCAGTCCAGGCTGCTCCTAGGTGGATCCCGACCATACTGTCGGGATCTTTCCCAAGCCTTGACCGACTCCATAACATCAGCCAACAGTGGCTCACAAGAGTGCATAACGAACTGTGATCCACAGGAGGAGTACAGCCAAATGGGCTTTCTCCTCATACTTCTATCATTAATTCACCATCAATGATGGACAAATATTTACAAGATTAATGTCATACTTACCAATTCCCAAAACTGTTGTGTAAAAAAACCAAAAAAAATCCCCTGCAGATGGTGTAACTTACATAGAAATGAAGGGTCTATCATTTTATTTATCATAGGTGTATTTTATATGGATGGAGACAGAATATCAACCAAAATCCAGAAACATCACATGATACAAATGTTATAAATGGAGTAAAATAAGTATTTGATCCCCAACCAACAATAATTCTCCCCCCACAGACTGGCTACAGGAGGGTCTCATGTGGTGTATATATGGAGTATATAGAGAATGTATATAGTATATAGAGAGTGTATATAGTATATATGGAGTATATAGAGAGTGTATATATTATATATGGGGGTATATATGGAGTATATAGAGAGTGTATATATTATATATGGGGTTTATATATGGAGTATATAGAGTGTATAGACGGGGGGGGGGGGTATATAGAGAGTGTATATAATATATATGGAGTGTATATAGTATATATGAGGGTTGTATATAGCATATAGAGTATATACGGGGTGTATATATAGAGAGTGTATATAGTATTATATGGAGTATATAGAGGGTGTATATCAGTGTTTCTCAACTCCAGTCCTCAAGGCGCCCCAACAGGTCATGTTTTCAGGATTTCCCTCAGATGAATTGTCTGTGGTAATTACTAAGGCAGTGAAACTGATCAAATCACCTGTGCAAAATAATGGAAAGCCTGAAAACATGACCTGTTGGGGCGCCTTGAGGACTGAAGTTGAGAAACCCTAGTGTATATAGTATATATGGGGGGGTATAGAGAGTGTATGGAGCATATATAGTATATATCAGGGATATGCAATTAGCGGACCTCCAGCTGTTGCCAAACTACAAGTCCCATGAGGCATAGCGAGACTGACAGCAGCAAGCATGACACCCAGAGGCAGAGGCATGATGGGACTTGTAGTTTTGCAACAGCTGGAGGTCCGCTAATTGCATATCCCTGGTATATATGGAGTATATAGTATATATGGGGTGTATATATGGCATATATAGAGAGTGTATATATTATATATATGGGGTGTATGTATAGAGGGTGTATATAGTATATATGGGGGTATATAGAGTGTATACAGTATATATGGGGTAAATAGAGTGTATATAGTATATATGGAGTATATAGTATATATGGGGTATATAGAGAGAGTATATAGTATATATAGAGGGTATATATGGAGTATATAGAGGGTGTATATAGTATATATGGGGTATATAGAGAGAGTATATAGTATATATAGAGGGTATACACAGACTGGCTACAGTGTGTACTCATGTGGTACACAGATTAGTCCTGTCAATGTAAGAAGGTTCTCCTAACGACAACTCGTTATGTGTATAAAAAGACACCTGTCCACAGAATCTCTTTCCTCCAATCACATCTCACCATCATGGGGGAGACCAAAGAGCTGTCAGAGGACGTCGGGGAGAAGATTGGAGGTCTGCACAAGGCTGGAATGGGCTACAAGACCATCAGGAAGAATCTTGGTGTGGAGACAACTGGTGGAGGGATTATTATTCACAAATAGAAGAAATACAAAGTAACCATCAATCGTCCTCAGTCTGGAGCTCCATGCAAGATTTCTCCTCATGGGGTGAGGATGGTCATGGGAAAAGTGAGGGATCCACCCAGAACTACATGGGAGGAGCTTGTGAAGGATCTCAGTTGGGACCACAGTCACCAAACACACCATTGGTGACACAATACACCGCCATGGATTGAAATCCTGCATCCCCCGCAAGGTCCTCTCCTGAGGAAGACACATGTACAGGCCGTCTGAAGTCTCCCAATGAACATCTAAATGATTCAGAGGAGGATTGGGGAAGAAAGTTCTGAGGTCAGATGAGACCAAAATTCACCTCTTTGGCATCAACTCGACTCGCCGTGTTCGGAGGAAGAAAAATGGTGACTATGACCCCAAGAACTCCATCCCTACAGTCACACGGAGGGGGAAACATGAGGCTTTGGGGTGTTTCTCTGATAAAGGTCCTGGCCGACTTTGCCGCATTGAGGGGCCAATGGGCGGGGCCATGTATTGTAAGATCTTGGAGGAGAACCTTCTTCCCTCAGACTGAACACTGAAGATGGGTCATGGATGGGTCTTCCAGCATGACAATCACCCAAAACATACCGCCAAGGCAACAAAGGAGCAGCTCCAGAAGAAGCACATGAAGGTCATGGAGTGGCCTAGCCGGTCTCCAGACCTTAATCCTATAGAAAATGTATGGAGGGAGCTGAAACTTCAATTTGCCAAACGACAGCCAAGAAACCTTAAGGCATGGGTGCTAAACCTGTGGCCCTTCAGCTGTTGGGGAACTCAAGAAGAAGCACATGAAGGTAATGGAGTGTCCCAGCCAGTCTCCAGACCTTAATCCTATAGAAAATGTATGGAGGGAGCCGAAACTTCGAGTTGCCAAGAGACAGTCAAGAAACCTTCAGGATTTAGAGAAGATCTGTAAAGAAGAGAGGAGCAAAATCCCTCCTGAGATGTGTGGAAACCTGATCACCAACTACAAGAAACGTCTGACCTCTGTGCTTCCCAACAAAGGTTTCCCCACCAACTACTAAGGGGATCAAATACTTATTTCCCTCCATTTATAACATTTGTATCATGTGATTTCTCTGGATTTTTGGTTAATATTCTGTCTCTATCATATAAAATACACCTATAATAAAAAGTATAGACTTTTCACCATTGTGTTTTTGGAGTCACTTCCCTTTGCTGAACAAGTCTCCCTCACCCCTGTGTGACGGGCAGATCCCGCACCTGATCCAGTGTATACATTGCCGGTTCAGGGGCAGGGCCAGCCATTTAACAGACAGGCTAATCACTTGTCCATCAGCGATGAGAACACTCTTAGCCACTTTTGGTGACATAGTTGTAAATTTGCGTACGGTTCACCTATAAAAATAAATGCCCATTCGTAGCAGGTTACAACACCCTGAACACGGGTGTAACATGTTACGAAATGTGAAGTAATCCTTTAAAGCCATAATAACGGAAGAAACACAGAGTGAGGAGGCGGAGTCGGGTTGTCAGATATAGATATTTATATACACAGACATGGTCTCCAGCACAAGGACACAGGCAGCAAAGACGTTCATGAACCCGGGTCTGAGTGGCACACGCAGGAAGTCCTAGACGGCCACCATGATGACCTCCCCTTATAATCAATGTTCTCGCTCCCCCCTACCGCCACCCATCACCTCTAAGTACATCCTTGACTAGTCGCATGCCTGGAGCAGACCAACCCCCCCCCCACCCCCAAAAATTTCACATAGATAACATTTGGGACCAAAAGACAGTAAAATACAATCAGCAATATTCCCCGTAATAAGAACGCGATGCCTGGAGCTCATGAAGTTGCTTTGGTTCAAACGCCTTGAAAATGCCACGGCTTCTCCGGCAGTGGACCTGCAGGTCTCCGCCTACTCCCGTTACCCTGGCAGTGAACCTGCAGGTCTCCGCCTACTCCCGTTACCCTGGCAGTGAACCTGCAGGTCTCCGCCTACTCCCGTTACCCTGGCAGTGAACCTGCAGGTCTCCGCCTACTCCCGTTACCCTGGCAGTGAACCTGCAGGTCTCCGCCTACTCCCGTTACCCTGGCAGTGAACCTGCAGGTCTCCGCCTACTCCCGTTACCCTGGCAGTGAACCTGCAGGTCTCCGCCTACTCCCGTTACCCTGGCAGTGAACCTGCAGGTCTCCACCTACTCCCGTTACCCTGGCAGTGAACCTGCAGGTCTCCGCCTACTCCCGTTACCCTGGCAGTGAACCTGCAGGTCTCCGCCTACTCCCGTTACCCTGGCAGTGAACCTGCAGGTCTCCGCCTACTCCCGTTACCCTGGCAGTGAACCTGCAGGTCTCCGCCTACTCCCGTTACCCTGGCAGTGAACCTGCAGGTCTCCGCCTACTCCCGTTACCCTGGCAGTGAACCTGCAGGTCTCCGCCTACTCCCGTTACCATGCCGAAGGACCTGCAGTTCTCCGCCTACTCCCATTACCATGCCGATGGACCTGCAGGTCTCCGCCTACTCCAGTTACCATGGCGATGCTCTCATTTGGCTGATGATCCAGCTCCTCCTGGAGCAGACGTGACTTTTTCCGGGGTCTCTGCATTTTTTTTCTTTTTATTGGCTGCGCCGTGTCTACACGTTTTCTGAGGTCCTTGCTGGGAATGTAAATGAAACGCACAGTGGTGATGATGCAAGAGACAGACGGGTACGCGCTTCGCTTAATCACTTCAACACCTGGGAGGCTCGCAAGTTATAGATTGTGATAAAAAGA
The DNA here is from genome assembly GCA_029206835.1 of Rana muscosa. Taxonomy (NCBI): domain Eukaryota; kingdom Metazoa; phylum Chordata; class Amphibia; order Anura; family Ranidae; genus Rana; species Rana muscosa. The sequence continues at coordinate 349,687,937 of CM055125.1, read as the reverse complement.
GCTGCAGAGTCTTGGAGGAGGAGGAAAAGGGGGGGGGGGGGGGGGAGGAAGAGATTCCACTGGAAGTCGCTCTCTTTGCTCCGAACGTTCGGCTGAGAATAAGGCTTTACCCCAGAGATGGTCAATCTATATGGACAGCGCTTCCTCAGGGGGACAATATGGAGGAGTACAGACCACTTCCCTTACTCCAGTCCAGGGGGGAGGGGTCACAAGGTGGGCCGGCTTGTTCAATGCTACCGTCTGCCCTCTGTACAAGCAGCATTGAGGGGAGGAGTGACGGAGGCCAGAGGAAGATCATGAAGGACGGGGAGGGGAGGAGGGAGGGGCTTGTAGAAAGGGGATACGTGGAGGCTTAGTGTAAAAATAAATGTAATTTTGCAGGCAATGGTGGGTGTAGAAGGGTGGGGGGAGGAGTAGCAGGGTGTGCCCGGGTCTCTCACTGGCGCACTTTGCCTGGGACATAATTTCTATCAATCGTCTCGTCCTGTAAGAACATATGGAGGCAACGCTCGTTCTGGGCAAGCGGGTGTCCTGCGATCCTGCAAGGGGAGAAAATACAAACCGTCACTATGAGCAACGTATGCTTTGGGAAGATTTCTCTGCATACACAGATTCTATTATATCTCACCCAGAAACACTGTGCTGCCACCTGCCCCCCCCCCCCCAAAGAGTGCCCACAATGTATATAAGGAAGGGGCTCTTGGGAGATGTAACTCTGGAAGCATACCTGACCCCGCCCCCATAAAGATTTATACAAGCTTGCTGATGTCACCAGAATAATAACATTGTAATGGATTAAAAAGTAAAAGCTGTTCCTCCCTACAGGAGCCAAATGAAAGAAATTTGGAGATCCCCTATAACAGCCATAAAGTATAAGATGCAGGACGTGTGGTGCGCTCTCAGAAAATGCAGGACACAACAGAGGTCTATGGGGAGCTGCAGGCAGCACGGTGGGGGGGGGGGGGGGGAGCGGCACAGGTCTCTATGCTCAGCAGGTCTAACCAACTGTCCTGTGACCGTGAAATGCAATCTGTGGTAACAAAGGTAACAGTGACATAACCCCCTGACGAAGTCATGTGATGCAAAGCGTAGGACGAGCGGAGGCAGCTGCAGACCGGAAGGGACATCATATGTGGAAGTAAAGCCCGGAAGTTTTATATTGTTGGTGCATTGGATTTTTAAATAAAATGATTTTAACCACTTGCCGATCAGCTGCCACGGTAGCAAGTCTTGGCTGGGCAAAACTACGTTATGTTACGTCGCTTCGCCCTGGGGCCACTAGGGCCGCTCACCCCCCGGAGCCGAAGCCAATGCCCGGCGGGCGCAATGACCGCCAGCACCCGCGATCGCTTGTGACAGAGTGAGAAGCGGGAGCTGTGTGTGTGTGTAAACACACAGCTCCCGGTTCTCTTAAGGGAGAAATGACTGATCGTCTGTTCATACAATGTATGAAGAGCGATCTGTCATTTCCCCTAGTAAGTCCCCTCCCTCTTCAGTTAGAACATGCAGAGGGAACACAGTTATAACCCCTAGATCGTCCCGTAGTGGTTAACCCCTTCCCTGCCAGTGACATTTACACAGTAATCAGTGCATTTTTATAGCATTGATCGCTGTATCAATAACAATGGTCCCAAAATGGTGTCAAAAGTGTGATGTGTCCGCCATGATGTCGCAGTCACGATAAAAAAACAAACGCTGATCGCCGCCATTGCTAGTAAAAAAAAGAAATAATAAAAATGCCATAAATCTATCCTCTATTTTGTAGACGCTATAACTTTTGCGCAAACCAATCAATATACGCTTATTGCAATTTTTTTTACCAAAAATATGAAGAATACGTATCGGCCCAAACTGAGGAAAAAAATATTTTTTGGGAAAAAAAATATTGGGATATTTATTATAGCAAAAAGTACAAAATATTGCTTTTTTTTCAAAATTGTCGCTCTATTTTTGTTTATAACGCAAAAAATAAAAACCGCCGAGGTGATCAAATACCACCAAAAGAAAGCTCTATTTGTGGGGGGAAAAAAAAAAAAAGGACGTCAATTTTGTTTGGGAGCCACATCGCACGACCGCGCAATTGTCAGTTAAAGCGACGCAGTGCCGAATTATAAAAAATGCTCTGGTCAGGAAGGGGGTAAAACCTTCCGGGACTGAAGCGGTTAATTTATCACAATACTTCACCATAAGAGGCAATTTGTTATCTCCCCATATACGAGTGAGGCGTGCGGGCACCATGAACCGGATGGGTCATTAACCACTTCCCTACAGAGCACCGTCACCCCCTTCCTGCCCCCCCGCCCCAATACTGGGCACCGTCACCTCCTTCCTGCCTCCCCCCAATACTGGGCACCGTTACCCCCTTCCTGCCCCCCCAATACTGGGCACCGTCGCCCCCTTCCTGCCCAGGACAATTTTCAGCTTTCAGCGCTGTTACACTTTGAATGACAATTACACAGTCATGTAACACTGTACACAGATGACATTTTTATCATTTTCTTTCACATAAATAGAGATTTCTTTTAGTGGTATTCAATCACTTCTGGGGGGTTTTACTTTTTGCTAAACAAAAAAAAGACAGAAAATTATGAAAACAAAAAAAAAAACCAAAACATTTTTTTATAAGTTGTTATGAAATCTTGCAAACAGGAAATTTTTCGCCTTCATTGCTGTGCGCTGATGAGGTCCGATAGGCTGCACTGGTAGATGGCCCTGATGAGTGGGCAGCATTAATGGACGGCACTGATAGGCGGCACTGGTGGGCACCAATTAGTATTGATGGGCACTGGAGGCTGCACTGATAGACGGCACTGATTAGCAGTATTAATGGGCACTGGTAGGCGGCACTGATTAGCAGTATTAATGGGCACTGATTAGCAGTATTAATGGGCACTGGTAGGCGGCACTGTTTAGCAGTATTAATGGGCACTGATTAGCAGTATTGATGGCCACTGGTGGGCACTGATTAGCAGTATTAATGGGCACTGGTGGGCACCGATTAGCAGTATTGATGGGCAGTGATTAGCAGTATTGATGGGCACTGATAGGTGGCACTGATTAGCAGTATTGATGGGCACTGATTAGCAGTATTGATGGGCACTAATAGGTGGCACTGATTAGCAGTATTGATGGGCACTGATTAGTAGTATTGATGGGCACTGATAGGCAGCACTGGTGGGCACTGATTAGCAGTATTAATGGGCACTGGTAGGCGGCACTGATTAGCAGTATTAATGGGCACTAATAGGTGGCACTGATTAGCAGTATTGATGAGCACTGGTGGGCACTGATTAGCAGTATTGATGGGCACAGATGGGCAGCACTGGTGGGCACTGATTAGCAGTATTAATGGGCACTGATAGGCGGCACTGATTAGCAGTATTGATGGGCACTGATAGGTGGGCACTGATTAGCAGTATTAATGGGCACTGGTGGGCACCGATTAGCAGTATTGATGGGCACTGATAGGTGGGCACTGAATAGTAGTATTGATGGGCACTGATCGGCAGCACTGGTGGGCACTGATTAGCAGTATTAATGGGCACTGGTAGGCGGCACTGATTAGCAGTATTGATGGGCACCGATTAGCAGTATTGATGGGCACTGATAGGCAGCACTGGTGGGCACTGATTAGCAGCATTGATGGGCACTGATTAGCAGTATTGATGGGCACTGGTGGGCACCGATTAGCAGTATTGATGGGCACTGATAGGTGGCACTGATTAGCAGTATTGATGGGCACTGATTAGCATAATTGATGGGCACTGATAGGTGGCACTGATTAGCAGTATTGATGGGCACTGATAGGTGGCACTGATTAGCAGTATTGATGGGCACTGGTAGGCGGCACTGATTAGCAGTATTGATGGGCACTGATTAGCAATATTGATGGGCACTGGTGGGCACTGATTAGCAGTATTGAAGGGCACTGATAGGCGGCACTGATTAGCAGTATTGATGGGCACTGATTAGCAGTATTGATGGGCACTGACAAGCAGTATTGATGGGCACTGACAGGAAGCATTAATGGGCACCGATTAGCAGTATTGATGGGCACCGATTAGCAGTATTGATGGGCACTGATAGGTGGCACTGATCAGTATTGATGGGCACTGATTAGCAGCATTGATGGGCACCGATAGGTGGCACTGATCAGTATTGATGGGCACTGATTAGCAGCATTGATGGGCACCGATAGGTGGCACTGATCAGTATTGATGGGCACTGATTAGCAGTATTGATGGGCACTGATTAGCAGTATTGATGGGCACTGATAGGCAGCACTGGTGGGCACTGATTAGCAGTATTAATGGGCACTGATAGGCGGCACTGATTAGCAGTATTGATGGGCACTGATAGGTGGCACTGATCAGTATTGATGGGCACTGATTAGCAGTATTGATGGGCACTGGTAGGCGGCACTGATTAGCAGTATTGATGGGCACCGATAAGCAGCATTGATGGGCACCAATAAGCAGCATTGATGGGCACCAATAAGCAGCATTGATGGGCACCAATAAGCAGCATTGATGGGCACCAATAAGCAGCATTGATGGGCACCAATAAGCAGCATTGATGGGCACCAATAAGCAGCATTGATGGGCACCGATAAGCAGCATTGATGGGCACCGATAAGCAGCATTGATGGGCACCGATAAGCAGCATTGATGGGCACCGATAAGCAGCATTGATGGGCACTGATAGGTGGCACTGATCAGTATTGATGGGCACTGATTAGCAGCATTGATGGGCACTGATAGGTGGCACTGATCAGTATTGATGGGCACTGATTAGCAGCATTGATGGGCACTGATAGGTGGCACTGATCAGTATTGATGGGCACTGATTAGCAGCATTGATGGACACTGATAGGTGGCACTGATCAGTATTGATGGGCACTGATTAGCAGCATTGATGGGCACTGATAGGTGGCACTGACCAGTATTGATGGGCACTGATTAGCAGCATTGATTGGCACTGATAGGTGGCACTGATCAGTATTGATGGGCACTGATTAGCAGCATTAATGGGCACTGATAGGCGGCACTGATTAGCAGTATTGATGGGCACTGATAGGTGGCACTGATCAGTATTGATGGGCACTGATTAGCAGCATTAATGGGCACTGATAGGCGGCACTGATTAGCAGTATTGATGGGCACTGATAGGTGGCACTGATCAGTATTGATGGGCACTGATTAGTAGTATTGATGGGCACTGATAGGTGGCACTGATTAGCAGTATTGATGGGCACTGATTAGCAGTATTGATGGGCACTGATAGGTGGGCACTGATTAGTAGTATTGATGGGCACTGATAGGCAGCACTGGTGGGCACTGATTAGCAGTATTAATGGGCACTGGTGGGCACCGATTAGCAGTATTGATGGGCACCGATTAGCAGTATTGATGGGCACCGATTAGCAGTATTGATGGGCACCGATTAGCAGTATTGATGGGCACTGATAGGCGGCACTGATTAGCAGTATTAATGGGCACTGGTAGGTGGCATTGATTAGCAGTATTAATGGGCACTGGTAGGCAGCACTGATTAGCAGTATTAATGGGCACTGATTAGCAGTATTGATGGGCACTGATAGGTGGCACTGATTAGCAGTATTGATGGGCACTGATTAGCAGTATTGATGCACTGGTAGGCGGCACTGATTAGCAGTATTGATAGGCACTGATTAGCAGTATTGATAGGCACCGATAGGTGGCACTGATCAGTATTGATGGGCACTGATTAGCAGCATTGACGGGCACTGATTAGCAGTATTGATGGGCACTGATTAGCAGTATTGATGGGCACTGATAGGTGGCACTGATTAGCAGTATTGATGGGCACTGATAGGTGGCACTGATCAGTATTGATGGGCACTGATAGGTGGCACTGATTAGCAGTATTGATGGGCACCGATTAGCAGTATTGATGGGCACTGATAGGTGGGCACTGATTAGTAGTATTGATGGGCACCGATTAGCAGTATTGATGGGCACCGATTAGCAGTATTGATGGGCACTGATAGGCAGCACTCATTAGCAGTATTAATGGGCACTGGTAGGCGGCACTGATTAGCAGTATTAATGGGCACTGGTAGGCGGCACTGATTAGCAGTATTAATGGGCACTGGTAGGCGGCACTGATTAGCAGTATTAATGGGCACTGGTAGGCGGCACTGATTAGCAGTATTAATGGGCACTGGTAGGCGGCACTGATTAGCAGTATTAATGGGCACTGGTAGGCGGCACTGATTAGCAGTATTGATGGGCACTGATAGGTGGCACTGATTAGCAGTATTGATGGGCACTGGTGGGCACTGATTAGCAGTATTGATGGGCACTGGTAGGCGGCACTGATTAGCAGTATTGAAGGGCACTGATAGGAAGCATTAATGGGCACCGATTAGCAGTATTGATGGGCACCGATTAGCAGTATTGATGGGCACTGATAGGTGGCACTGATCAGTATTGATGGGCACCGATTAGCAGCATTGATGGGCACTGATAGGTGGCACTGATTAGCAGTATTGATGGGCACTGATAGGCAGCACTGGTGGGCACCGATTAGCAGTATTAATGGGCACTGATAGGCGGCACTGATTAGCAGTATTGATGGGCACTGGTGGGCACCGATTAGCAGTATTGATGGGCACTGATTAGCAGTATTGATGGGCACTGATAGGCAGCACTGATTAGCGGTATTAATGGGCACTGGTAGGCGGCTGATTAGCAGTATTAATGGGCACTGATTAGCAGTATTAATGGGCACTGATTAGCAGTATTAATGGGCACTGATTAGCAGTATTAATGGGCACTGATAGGCGGCACTGATTAGCAGTATTGATGGGCACTGATTAGTAGTATTGATGGGCACTGATAGGCAGCACTGGTGGGCACTGATTAGCAGTATTAATGGGCACCGATTAGCAGTATTAATGGGCACTGGTGGGCAGTATTGATGGGCACTGGTGGGCAGCACTGATGGGCACTGATTAGCAGTATTAATGGGCACTGGTGGGCACCGATTAGCAGTATTGAATGGGCAGTGATTAGCAGTATTGATGGGCACTGATCAGTATTGATGGGCACTGATTAGCAGCATTGATGGGCACTGATAGGTGGCACTGATTAGCAGTATTGATGGGCACTGATTAGCAGCATTGATGGGCACTGATTAGCAGCATTGATGGGCACTGATAGGTGGCACTGATTAGCAGCATTGATGGGCACTGATTAGCAGCATTGATGGGCACTGATTAGCAGCATTGATGGGCACTGATTAGCAGCATTGATGGGCACTGATTAGCAGCATTGATGGGCACTGATTAGCAGCATTGATGGGCACTGATTAGCAGCATTGATGGGCACTGATAGGTGGCACTGATTAGCAGTATTGATGGGCACTGATTAGCAGCATTGATGGGCACTGATTAGCAGCATTGATGGGCACTGATTAGCAGCATTGATGGGCACTGATTAGCAGCATTGATGGGCACTGATTAGCAGCATTGATGGGCACTGATAGGTGGCACTGATTAGCAGTATTGATGGGCACTGATTAGCAGTATTGATGGGCACTGTTTAGCAGCATTGATTAGCAGTATTGATGGGCACTGATTAGCAGTATTGATGGGCACTGATAGGTGGGCACTGATTAGCAGCACTGATGGGCACTGATTAGCAGCACTGATTAGCAGCACTGATGGGCACTGATTAGCAGTATTGATGGGCACTGATTAGCAGTATTGATGGGCACTGATTAGCAGCATTGATGGGCACTGATAGGTGGCACTGATTAGCAGTATTGATGGGCACTGATTAGCAGTATTGATGGGCACTGTTTAGCAGCATTGATTAGCAGTATTGATGGGCACTGATTAGCAGTATTGATGGGCACTGATAGGTGGGCACTGATTAGCAGCACTGATGGGCACTGATTAGCAGCACTGATGGGCACTGATTAGCAGCACTGATGGGCACTGATTAGCAGCACTGATTAGCAGTATTGATGGGCACTGTTAGGCGGCACTGATTAGCAGTATTGATGGGCACTGCTAGGCGGCACCGATTAGCAGTATTGATGGGCACCGCTAGGCGGCACCGATTAGCAGTATTGATGGGCACCGCTAGGCGGCACCGATTAGCAGTATTGATGGGCACTGCTAGGCGGCACTGATTAGCAGTATTGATGGGCACTGATAGGTGGACACTGATTAGTCGTATTGATGGGCACTGATTGGCAGCACTGGTGGGCACTGATTAGCAGTATTAATGGGCACCGATTAGCAGTATTGATGGGCAGTGATCAGTATTGATGGGCACTGATAGGTGGCACTGATTAGCAGTATTGATGGGCACTGATTAGCAGTATTGATGGGCACTGATTAGCAGTATTGATGGGCACTGATTAGCAGTATTGATGGGCACTGGTAGGTGGCACTGATTAGCAGTATTGATGGGCACTGATAGGTGGGCACTGATTAGTAGTATTGATGGGCACTGGTGGGCAGTATTGATGGGCACTGATAGGTGGGCACTGATTAGTAGTATTGATGGGCACTGATTAGCAGTATTGATGGGCAGTGATAGGTGGCACTGATCAGTATTGATGGGCACTGATTAGCAGCATTCATGGGCACTGATGGGTGGCACTGATTAGCAGTATTGATGGGCACTGATTAGCAGTATTGATGGGCACTAATAGGTGGCACTGATTGGCAGTACTGATGGGCACAGGTGGGCAGCACTGATTAGCAGTATTGATGGGCACTAATAGGTGGCACTGATTAGCAGTATTGATGGGCACTGATTAGCAGTATTGATGGGCACTGATTAGTAGTATTGATGGGCACTGATTAGTAGTATTGATGGGCACTGATAGGCAGCACTGGTGGGCACTGATTAGCAGTATTAATGGGCACTGGTGGGCACCGATTAGCAGTATTGATGGGCACTGATAGGTGGCACTGATCAGTATTGATGGGCACCGATTAGCAGTATTGATGGGCACCGATATGGGCACTGATTAGCAGTATTGATGGGCACTGATTAGCAGTATTGATGGGCACTGATTAGCAGTATTGATGGGCACTGGTAGGCGTCACTGATTAGCAGTATTGATGGGCACTGATTAGCAGTACTGATGGGCACTAATAGGTGGCACTGATTAGCAGTATTGATGGGCACTGATAGGTGGGTACTGATTAGTAGTATTGATGGGCACCGATTAGCAGTATTAATGGGCACTGATAGGCAGCACTGATTAGCAGTATTAATGGGCACTGGTAGGCAGCACTGATTAGCAGTATTAATGGGCACTGGTAGGCGGCACTGATTAGCAGTATTAATGGGCACTGATTAGCAATATTAATGGGCACTGATAGGCGGCACTGATTAGCAGTATTGATGGGCACTGATAGGTGGCACTGATTAGCAGTATTGATGGGCACTGATAGGCAGCACTGATTAGCAGTATTGATGGGCACTGATAGGTGGACACTGATTAGTAGTATTGATGGGCACTGATAGGCAGCACTGGTGGGCACTGATTAGCAGTATTAATGGGCACTGGTGGGCACAGATTAGCAGTATTGATGGGCACTGATCAGTATTGATGGGCACTGATTAGCAGCATTGATGGGCACTGATAGGTGGCACTGATTAGCAGTATTGATGGGCACTGATTAGCAGTATTGATGGGCACTGATAGGTGGGCACTGATTAGTAGTATTGATGGGCACTGATTAGCAGCACTGATGGACACTGATTAGCAGCACTGATGGACACTGATTAGCAGCACTGATCAGTATTAATGGGCACCGATTAGCAGTATTGATGGGCACTGATAGGCAGCACTGGTGGGCACTGATTCGCAGCACTGGTGGGCACTGATTCGCAGCATTGATGGGCACTGATTCGCAGCACTGATTCGCAGCACTGATGGGCGGCACTGATTAGCAGTATTGATGGGCAATGATGTCCATGTAATAGAAGCCAGATAATGGCTTTCTTCTTTTCTCCTCAGGCGTGAGGAAAAAAGAAGCCAATAACCGGCTTGTTTACTTCCGTGATCATTGGCTGACAGCTGATCACATGGTAAAGGGTCGCTGTGATTGGCCCTTTACCCCGATCTGTGATCAGTCGAGTCCCAAGGACTCAGCAATCACAGAGCGCAGTGTGAGAACGGGAAGTGGTGAAAGGGACGCCCTCCTGGCATGTTGAGCCTCGCGCTGTATCCGTCTTTGGGTTTATAGGAGCGGGCAGGAAGGGGTTGAAGGTACAAAACCCCCCCAAACATTGAATCCAGGTAGAGGTACCAACAGAGCGCCCCCCAGAGGTAGAATAGAGGAGGAGGGGGAACACCCCTCTAACCTGAGAGAATAATCATATGTGTTATAGGACACCTAATCTGAGGAGGGAGTTCTGACAGCACAGAGCACAAGGGTGGCACAAAGTGTATGAAGATTTCAGGCACCCGTTGGGAAACATGCAATAAAGAAAAATCATTGGGACCCCTTTCCCATCATTTTATAAAATGTAACACATTGTATCACATGAATTCCACTTTGTGGAGTTTATTCTGAATTATGGAGTGGGACACCGATCCTCTGACGTGAAAACGATCGTATTATTTCTAGGAAACCGTCGTTTTTACCGGTTTATTTTGGGCACATAAATCACAGCAGCGCGCCATTCACTTTAATAGTGAGTGACACTACGGGGTCTATTCATAAAAGAATTGCTGGACGAAGGTCACCTCACCAATTCTTACTGTATTTCCTATGATTGTCAGCTCCATCTAGTGGCCATAACGCGGTATTTTCCTGAAATTCTTGGAAATCGGCAAAATACTGTATTATGGTCAGCAGGTGGCGCCTACGATCAGAGAAAATACTCGTTACAGGCGAATGCAGTGAGACGGCCGGGCAAATGCTCGTTACATCCGTCCAGCCATTTTTCCTTTATAACCAGACCCCAATGTAAGGGAAAACCAACAACATTTGGGGAAGATTTCTTCACAACTTTAAAAGTTTTTATATATATATATATATATATATATATATAAAAAATAAAAAAAGATTTAAAAAACATTTCTGGAGGGAAAGAACAGAGCGAGTCAAAGGAGAACTAAACAAGAAGCGGCAGAAAGGGTCGCCGCCCGCAGGATACGTCCGCTTGGTTCCGGGATCAGGGGGAGCTCATCTGTGCCCCTCCAATGTATTTCCCAACAAAAAGAACCGCCAATGACCTCAGCATTTCATTAAAGCTTTATTGTCCCGGACAACAAGCACAGAAAATCCCCTCAACTTCCCAGCTGTGACGCCGGGCTCCATCATAGACCAGGGAAGAGATACTTGTACAGTCCATGTTCTCTGTGCGTCTTGCCCGGAACAATAAAGCTTTAATGAAATGAGGATGTACAAAAATATAGTCGTCTTTCACTCTATACCAGTGGTCTCCAAACTGCGTCCCGGGGGCCAGATGTGGCCCTTTGCTTCTATCCGGCCCTCGGGACAATATTCCTCCCACTGACGCCAATGACGGGGCACTATTCCTCCCGCTGACGCCAATGACGGGGCACTATTCCTCCCGCTGACGCCAATGACGGGGCACTATTCCTCCCGCTGACGCCAATGACGGGGCACTATTCCTCCCGCTGACGCCAATGACGGGGCACTATTCCTCCCGCTGACGCCAATGACGGGGCACTATTCCTCCCGCTGACGCCAATGACGGGGCACTATTCCTCCCGCTGACGCCAATGACGGGGCACTATTCCTCCCGCTGACGCCAATGACGGGGCACTATTCCTCCCGCTGACGCCAATGACGGGGCACTATTCCTCCCGCTGACGCCAATGACGGGGCACTATTCCTCCCGCTGACGCCAATGACGGGGCACTATTCCTCCCGCTGACGCCAATGACGGGGCACTATTCCTCCCGCTGACGCCAATGACGGGGCACTATTCCTCCCGCTGACGCCAATGACGGGGCACTATTCCTCCCGCTGACGCCAATGACGGGGCACTATTCCTCCCGCTGACGCCAATGACGGGGCACTATTCCTCCCGCTGACGCCAATGACGGGGCACTATTCCTCCCGCTGACGCCAATGACGGGGCACTATTCCTCCCGCTGACGCCAATGACGGGGCACTATTCCTCCCGCTGACGCCAATGACGGGGCACTATTCCTCCCGCTGACGCCAATGACGGGGCACTATTCCTCCCGCTGACTCCAATGACGGGGCACTATTCCTCCCGCTGACACCAATGACGGGGCACTATTCCTCCCGCTGACACCAATGACGGGGCACTATTCCTCCCGCTGACACCAATGATGGGACAGTGTTTACCCCCCACTGATGCCGGAACATTTTCTACTCACACTGGTCAAAGTCCGGCCCCCCCTGAAGGACGGTAAACTGGCCCTGTGTTTAAAAAACTTGGAGACCCCCCTGATCTATACTATGCGATCCTCAATTTTGCGTCGTGTCATGTAGGACCCGCCTATTTGCTTGGATGGGCTGTCCTTTGTGCGTTTGTCACTTTTTCAGGCGACACACCTCACACTTTTTTTTTGCCGTGTAATCCTGACCCGTGACAATCACAGCAGAGTCACATTGCGGTTGGGGCACCCAAGATGCTCGTCGCACGTGATGCAGAGCGACTGCAATGCGGTCTGGACTCAGGGGCAGAATCGCAGTGACTCCGCCCACAATTCGGAATTACGACGTGTGAATAGGGGGGGGGGGACATTACTTGTTTATAAACTGCTCCAAGCCTTGTCGTCGTTCTTCAATGAATGAATCTTCAAAGATGCCCTCATCTCCTCGGAACGGGAGCTGTCTCTTCAGTGCTTTCCCGGGTAATGGAGGGACCACAATCTACGAAAAACACCAAAACCGGACACAACGGTTACATTGGAATCACTATAGGAGGGGCCAAACCTCTCCTTCACCGGCCAATCAGATACTGGTACTTATTGGCCAAACATTGGTGGTCACCATATGAGTGTGTTAGACATCCCATTCCAAAACCATGACCACCAATGTTGAGTCCCCCAAAACCCCCCCCCCCAGCCCTAATTTTGTGGTTATAACTTCCTTAACCACTTAAGCCCCGGACCATTTGGTAGCTAGAGGACCAGAGGTGATTTCAGAATTTTGCACTGCGCTGCTTTAACTGTAAATTGTGCAGACATGCAATGTTGTACCCAAACAAAATTTGCGTCCTTTTCTTCCCACAAATAGAGCTTTCTTTTAATGGTATTTGATTGCCTCTGCGATTTTTATTTTTTGCGATATAAACTGAAATAGACCGAAAATTTTGGAAAAAAAAATGATATTTTCTACTTTTTGTTATAAGAAAAATCGAATAAACTCAATTTTAGTCATACATTTAAGCCAAAATGTATTCAGCCACATGTCTTTAGTAAAAAAAATGTCAATAAGCGTATATTTATTGGTTTGCGCAAAAGTTATAGCGTTTACAAACTAGGGTACATTTTCTGGAATTTACACAGCTTTTCGTTTATGACTGCCTATCTCATTTCTTGAGGTGCTAAAATGGCAGGGCAGTACAAACCCCCCCCCCCCCCCCCCCCAAATGACCCCATTTTGGAAAGTAGACATCCCAAGGAAATTGCTGAGAGGCATGTTGAGCCCATTGAATATTTTTTTTTTTGTCTCAAGTGATTGAATAAATGACAAAAAAAAAATAAAAAATTACAAAAAGTTGTCACTAAATGATATATTGCTCACACATGCCATGGTTATATGTGGAATTGCACCCCAAAATACATTTTGCTGCTTCTCCTGAGTACGGGGATACCACATGTGTGGGACTTTTTAGGAGCCTAGCCGTGTACGGGACCCCGAAAACCAAGCGTTCGCAGAGACAGGCCTGATCCCTGCGACAGCACTGGGGTCGCAGGGATCAGGCCAGTCTCTGCGAACGCTGCAGTTATGTGTGTTGTGTTTTGTAAGTGACAGTGATCGATCGATACTGCACTTGGGTGGCCTGGGCTGGACGGAGGGGCAAAACGCAGGTGCTAGCAGGTATCTGGGCTGATCCCGCTAACACTGCATTTTTGGGAACCCTAAACTGCTGGGGACGCTAGTATAGATCTGATCAGATCAGATATTGATCTGTTCAGATACTATACCACTAAGGGGGTGTATGCTTAACGCGTGGGTGTTAGCGCTACTGGCACTAACCTGACGCTGCCTGGGGTGTGACGCAGACCCTCTCTGACGCTAAAACCTAATTGATATCACCCGCCGGGCGATCAGGGGGTTAAACCTTTATTGGGTTATATACGGCGGGTGCCCTGACACTATAAAAAGCAAACTAACTAACCAGTGTCACCCGTAACACTTATATGATGATTACTGGTGAAAGGGTTACCTGGGAGGCGATCAAGGGGGTTAAACCTTTATTAGATAATTTATGGGGGTACCTGACGCTATAAAAACCTGCGGCGAACCTAAAAAAAACTGGCTACCGATCGGCATCACCGACGCTAAGACGGCGATCAGAAAAACGATCGCTTAGTGACAGTGGTGATAGGGGGTGAAAGGGTTACCTGGGGGGTGATCAGGGGGTTAAACCTTTATTAGGGGGGGTTAGGGGGCTACACTGGACCTAAAACTAAACTTTGGCGACACTTTTACAGTCACAAATGTCACTGATTGCAGTGATCAGTAAATAAATGGTCACTGCAATCAGTGACACTGTGGCTGGGGGGTGATCTGGGGGGGGCGATTTATGTACCTATGTGTCCTGGTGTCAGTGTAGTGTTTTGTGCACTAACCTGCATCTTCTCCTGTACGGCGCTCGGTATATGTGAGCGCCGCAGGAGAGATGACATCACTTCCTCTGCCTGTGTAAACATTACACAGGCAGGGGAAGCTCTCATTCGCCGGGAGCGATCGAGGGGGGGGGCCAGAATCGAACGGCCGTCCCCTCATGCCTGATCGCTCCCGATCAGTTAACCACTGCTCACTGTAAAGAAGGGGGGTCCGATCGGACCCCCCAACTATACAAAGGCAATCACGTATATGTACGCGATTCTGCCTGTCGGTGCCATTCTGCCGACGTATATTTACAGTGGGCGGTCGTTAAGTGGTTAACCACTTAATGAGCCTCTTTATGAGATTCGGTGTTTACAAGTTAAAAACTATTTATTTTTTGCTAGAAAATTAATTAGAACCCCCAAACATTCTACAATTTTTTTTCTAACACCCTAGAGAATAAAATGGCGGTCGTTGCAATACTTTTTGTCACACCGTATTTGCGCAGCGGTCTTACAAGCGCACTTTTTTTTGGGGGAAAAAAAGATACTTTTTTGAATTAAAAAAACGATACTTTTTTTAATTAAAAAAACAAGAAAACGTATCCCAATTTTTTTTTTTTTTATATTGTAAAAGGTAATGTTACGCCGAGTAAATTGACACCCAACATGTCACGCGTCAAAATTGCGCTCCGCTCGTGGAATGGCGACAAACTCTTACCCTTAAAAATCTCCATAGGCGACGTTTAAAAAAAAAAAAAAAAAAAAAAATTCTACAGGTTGCATGTTTTGAGATGCAGAGGAGGTCTAGGGCTAGAGATATTACCATATATACACTTGAGTATAAGCCGAGTTTTTCCAGCACATTTTTTTTGTGCTGAAAATGCCCCCCTCGGCTTATACTCGAGTCACCTTTTTTGCGCCTGATCTCCCGGATTTTGGAGACCCGGAACCGGCCGGCCGTAGGTCCCCTGGACCACATGTAGCCACACTCTTCCTCTACAAGTGTGCAAAGTTTTTTGTCTGGGGGGGGGGATCTGCGGCCGGGGCGCACCGATTTTTCAAACCCGGGCACTTCTTCCATAGACTCCCATGTTAAATGGTCATTTCTCAGGTGACTTTGGGGGCCCAGTACCAGCCGGTCGTAGATCCTCTGGACCCGAAACTTGGCCCACATGTACCCCCATTTCTCCTCTATAAGTGTGCAAAGTTTGTTGTCCGGGGGACCTACGGCCGGGGAGCACCGATTTTTCAAATCCGGGCACCCCTTCCATAGACTCTCATGTTAAATTGGTAATTTCTCCAGTGACTATGGGGACCCGGTACCAGCCGTTTTTGTCTGGGGGATCTACGGCCGGGGAGCACCGATTTTTCAAAGACGTTTGTTTGTGGTAAAATTAGGTGCCTCGGCTTATACTCGAGTATATACGGTACTCCGACGATCGCGGCGATACCTCACGTGTGGTCCGCACGCCGTTTTCATATGCGGGCGCTGCTCATGTAGGCATTTGCTTCTGCGCGCGAGCGCTGGGCAGGACGGGGCGCGTTTAAAATTTGTTTATATTTATTTAATTTTACCTTTTATTTTTTTACACTGTTCTTTTAAAAAAATAAATTGTGTCACTTTTATTCCTGTTACAAGGAATGTAAACATCCCTTGTAATAGAAAAAAATCATGACAGGTCCTCTTAAATATGAGATCTGGGGGGTCAAAAAGACGTCACATCTCATATTTACACTAAAACTTAAAAAAAAAAAAAACTTAAAAAAAAAAATAAAATAAAAAATTGTCCCTTTAAGAGTTATGGGCAGAAGTGAAGGTTTTGAGGTCTCTTCCGCCCAGCTATGGTATGGAGACGGGTGGGGGGTGGGCCCATCTTCTCCTCACTCCATACCCAGCCACCAGAAGGACCCGATTGCCTCCGCCGCTACCGACGGCTCCGGTAAGCAGGGGAGGGCACGGGAGAGCGGCGGGGAGCCCTCTTCCGCCGCCGATAACGGTGATCTTGTGGCGAATCCCACGCAGAGACAACTATTAATCGGAAACCGGACCACCGGATGAAGAGGAGAATACCGGGGTGATGGTAGAAAGCTGCTGCCATAACAGAGATATTCCTCTTCAAACAGCCGGCGTATATCGGCGTGCCACGGTCCCGAAGTGGTTGTAAAGTTTTCGCCCCCCCACCCCCCCTATAAAAACATTTTATTTTTCCCTCCGCTGTTGCAGTGAATTTGCAGAACAGTCCAGATCCTCCTCTTCTCGGGTCCCCCTTCTGCGATCCTGGCTCCTCCCTCCTGTTCAGTGCCGCCCCCCCCCCCACAGTAAGCAGCTTGTTATGGGGGAACCCGAGCTGAGTCACAGCTCCCTGTGCACAGTCACGTCTTTATGGAGCTGACTTTGTACACTGGGGGGGGGGGGGGGGGCACAGTCATGTCTTTATGGAGCTGGCTTTGTACACTGGGGGGGGCACAGTCATGTCTTTATGGAGCTGACTTTGTACACTGGGGGGGGGGGCACAGTCATGTCTTTATGGAGCTGGCTTTGTACACTGGGGGGGGGGGGGGCACAGTCATGTCTTTATGGAGCTGGCTTTGTACACTGGGGGGGGCACAGTCATGTCTTTATGGAGCTGGCTTTGTACACTGGGGGGGGGGGGCACAGTCATGTCTTTATGGAGCTGGCTTTGTACACTGGGGGGGGGGGGGCACAGTCATGTCTTTATGGAGCTGGCTTTGTACACTGTGGGGGGGGGGCACAGTCATGTCTTTATGGAGCTGGATTTGTACACTGGGGGGGCACAGTCACGTCTTTATGGAGCTTGATTTGTACACCGGGGGGGGGGTGGGGGTGGGATGCAGAGTCATGTCTTTATGGAGCTGGATTTGTACACCGGGGGGGGGGGGGTGGGATGCAGAGTCATGTCTTTATGGAGCTGGCTTTGTACACTGGGGGGGGGGGGGGCACAGTCACGTCTTTATGGAGCTGGATTTGTACACTGTGGGGGGGGCACAGTCATGTCTTTATGGAGCTGGATTTGTACACTGGGGGGGCAGTCACGTCTTTATGGAGCTTGATTTGTACACCGGGGTGGGGGGTGGGGGTGGGATGCAGAGTCATGTCTTTATGGAGCTGGCTTTGTACACTGGGGGGGGCACAGTCATGTCTTTATGGAGCTGGCTTTGTACACTGGGGGGGGGGGGGCACAGTCATGTCTTTATGGAGCTGGCTTTGTACACTGGGGGGGGGGGGGGGGCACA
Source organism: Rana muscosa (assembly GCA_029206835.1). Lineage (NCBI taxonomy): Eukaryota > Metazoa > Chordata > Amphibia > Anura > Ranidae > Rana > Rana muscosa. Next base: position 349,669,883 of record CM055125.1, on the reverse strand, counting down.
GTCATGTCTTTATGGAGCTGGCTTTGTACACTGTGGGGGGGGGCACAGTCATGTCTTTATGGAGCTGGATTTGTACACTGGGGGGGCACAGTCACGTCTTTATGGAGCTTGATTTGTACACCGGGGGGGGGGTGGGGGTGGGATGCAGAGTCATGTCTTTATGGAGCTGGATTTGTACACCGGGGGGGGGGTGGGATGCAGAGTCATGTCTTTATGGAGCTGGCTTTGTACACTGGGGGGGGGGGGGGGCACAGTCACGTCTTTATGGAGCTGGATTTGTACACTGTGGGGGGGGGGCACAGTCATGTCTTTATGGAGCTGGATTTGTACACTGGGGGGGCAGTCACGTCTTTATGGAGCTTGATTTGTACACCGGGGGGGGGGGGGGGGTGGGATGCAGAGTCATGTCTTTATGGAGCTGGATTTGTACACCGGGGGGGGGGGGGGGTGGGATGCAGAGTCATGTCTTTATGGAGCTGGCTTTGTACACTGTGGGGGGGGGGGGCACAGTCATGTCTTTATGGAGCTGGATTTGTACACTGGGGGGGCACAGTCACGTCTTTATGGAGCTTGATTTGTACACCGGGGGGGGGGGGGGTGGGATGCAGAGTCATGTCTTTATGGAGCTGGATTTGTACACCGGGGGGGGGTGGGATGCAGAGTCATGTCTTTATGGAGCTGGATTTGTACACTGGGGGGGGGGGGCACAGTCACGTCTTTATGGAGCTGGATTTGTACACTGGGGGGGGGGGGCACAGTCATGTCTGTATGGGGCTGGATTTGTACACGGGGGGTCCCGAAGTGGTTGAAGCGATTGTAAAGTTTTCGTCCCCCCCCCTATAAAAACATTTTATTTTTCCCTCCGCTGTTGCAGTGAATTTGCAGAACAGCGCAGATCATCCTCTTCTCGGGTCCCCCTTCTGCGATCCTGGCTCCTCCCTCCTGTTCAGTGCCGCCCCCCCCCCCCCCCACAGTAAGCAGCTTGTTATGGGGGAACCCGAGCTGAGTCACAGCTCCCTGTGCACAGTCATGTCTTTATAGAGCTGGCTTTGTACACTGGGGGGGGGGGGGGACAGTCATGTCTGTATGGGGCTGGCTTTCAAAACTGGGGGGGGGGGCACAGTGATGGTGGAACAGAAAAGGGTCTTCACCAAATTGTCACCACAAGGCTGGAAGAGCACAATTGTCTCCAATGTCTTTGTATGATGGAGGATCACCGGGACCCTACATTGGAAAACACCTGAACCTCATTTGGGGGGGGGGGCACATACTTTTGGCCGGATTGTATAAATCTCTCCAGTGGAAAACCTTCATGAAACCAGACCTGAGCTCCACACTTCTCATGCATGCGGTCGCACACAGGAGTAGATGGCCGGTCAGGACCCGGCGCTCACCTTACTGTCCCTCTCCAGTTCATTCTTCAACCATTCGAAGTCGCTGTACCGCCTCCGGACCACCGAATCCTTCAGCTTAAAGATCGGCAGGTTTGTCTAGAGAAAAGAAGATCTTCATATCAGAGCCGAGTACCCAGTACCCCCTGCCCCCCTCCCCATGTACACCCCCTCCCCATGTACACCCCCCCCCCACTCTCCACTACCCCCCTCCCCATGTACACCCCCCCACTCTCCACTACCCCCCTCCCTATGTACACCCCCCCACTCCACTACCCAGTACCCCCTGCCCCCTCCCCATGTACGCCCCCCTCCCCATGTACACCCCCTCCCCATGTACACCCCCCCCCCCACTCTCCACTACCCCCCTCCCCATGTACACCCCCCCACTCTCCACTACCCCCCCTCCCTATGTACACCCCCCCACTCCACTACCCAGTACCCCCTCCCCATGTACGCCCCCCTCCCCATGTACACCCCCCACCCCATGTACACCCCCCCACTCCACTACCCAGTACCCCCTGCCCCCCTCCCCATGTACGCCCCCCTCCCCATGTACACCCCCCCACTCTCCACTACCCCCCTCCCCATGTACACCCCCCCACTCTCCACTACCCCCCTCCCTATGTACACCCCCCCACTCCACTACACAGTACCCCCTGCCCCCTCCCCATGTACGCCCCCCTCCCCATGTACACCCCCCCACTCTCCACTACCCCCTGCCCCCCTCCCCATGTACACCCCCCCACTCCACTACCCAGTACCCCCTGCCCCCCTCCCCATGTACGCCCCCCTCCCCATGTACACCCCCCCACTCTCCACTACCCCCTGCCCCCCTCCCCATGTACACCCCCCCCACTCCACTACCCAGTACCCCCTGCCCCCCTCCCCATGTACGCCCCCCTCCCCATGTACACCCCCCACTCCACTACCCAGTACCCCCTCCCCATGTACGCCCCCTCCCCATGTACGCCCCCCCACTCTCCACTACCCCCTGCCCCCCTCCCCATGTACACCCCCCCACTCTCCCCTGCCCCCTCCCCATGTACACCCCCCCACTCTCCCCTGCCCCCCTCCCCATGTACACCCCCCCACTCTCCCCTCCCCATGTACACCCCCCCACTCTCCCCTCCCCAGGTACACACCCCACTCTCCCCTCCCCCAGTACCCCCTGCCCCCCTCCCCATGTACACCCCCCCACTCTCCACTACCCCCTCCCTATGTACACCCCCCCACTCCACTACCCAGTACCCCCTGCCCCCTCCCCATGTACGCCCCCCTCCCCATGTACACCCCCCCACTCTCCACTAGCCCCTGCCCCCCTCCCCATGTACACCCCCCCACTCCACTACCCAGTACCGCCTGCCCCCCTCTCCATGTACGCCCCCCTCCCCATGTACACCCCCCCACTCCAGTACCCCCTGCCCCCTCCCCATGTACGCCCCCCTCCCCATGTACACCCCCCACTCTCCACTACCCCCTGCCCCCCTCCCCATGTACACCCCCCCACTCCACTACCCCCTGCCCCCCTCCCCATGTACGCCCCCCTCCCCACTACCCAGTACCCCCCTCCCCATGTACGCCCCCTCCCCATGTACACCCCCCCACTCTCCACTACCCCCCTCCCCATGTACACCCCCCCACTCTCCCCTCCCCAGGTACACACCCCACTCTCCCCTCCCCCGGTACCCCCTGCCCCCTCCCCATGTACGCCCCCCTCCCCATGTACACCCCCCCCACTCTCCACTACCCCCCTCCCCATGTACACCCCCCCACTCTCCACTACCCCCTCCCTATGTACACCCCCCCACTCCACTACCCAGTACCCCCTGCCCCCTCCCCATGTACGCCCCCCCACTCTCCACTACCCCCTGCCCCCCTCCCCATGTACACCCCCCCACTCCACTACCCAGTACCCCCTGCCCCCCTCTCCATGTACGCCCCCCTCCCCATGTACACCCCCCCACTCCACTACCCAGTACCCCCTGCCCCCTCCCCATGTACGCCCCCCTCCCCATGTACACCCCCCCACTCTCCACTACCCCCTGCCCCCCTCCCCATGTACACCCCCCCACTCCACTACCCCCTGCCCCCCTACCCATGTACGCCCCCCTCCCCATGTACACCCCCCCACTCTCCCCTGCCCCCCTCCCCATGTACACCCCCCCACTCTCCCCTCCCCAGGTACACACCCCACTCTCCCCTCCCCAGGTACACACCCCACTCTCCCCTCCCCCGGTACACCCCCCCACTCTCCACTACCCAGTACCCCCTGCCCCCCTCCCCAGGTACACCCCCCCAAAGAAGATCTTCATATCAGAGCCGAGTACCCCCTGCCCCGCCTCCCCAGGTACACCCCCCCTCCACTCTCCAGTACAGCCTGCCCCCCTCCCCATGTACACCCCCCCACACTCCACTACCCCCCGCCCCCCTCCCCATGTACACCCCCCCACTCTCCACTACCCCCCTCCCCATGTACACCCCCCCCCACCCCATGTACACCCCCCCACTCTCCACTACCCAGTACCCCCTCCCCATGTACACCCCCCCACTCTCCACTACCCCCTGCCCCCCTCCCCATGTACACCCCCCCACTCTCCACTACCCAGTACCCCCTCCCCATGTACACCCCCCACTACCCCCTGTACACCCCCCCACTCGCCACTACCCAGTACCCCCTGCCCCCCTTCCCATGTACACCCCCCCACTCTCCCCTCCCCAGTACCCCCTGCCCCCTCCCCATGTACACCCCCCCACTCTCCACTACCCCCTCCCCAGGTACACCCCCCCAAAGAAGATCTTCATATCAGAGCCGAGTACCCAGTACCCCCCTGCACCCCTCCCCAGGTACACCCCCACACTCTCCCCTCCCCAGTACCCCCTCCCCACTTTGCCCCCCACTTTCCCCTTCCCAGTACCCCCTGCCCTACCCAGTACCCCCTCCCCAGAACCCCCTGCCCCCCTCCCTAGGTACACCCCACCACTCTCCCCTCCCCCGGTACCCCCTGCACCCCTCCCCAGGTACACCCCCCACTCTCCCCTGCCCCCCTCCCCATGTACACCCCCCCACTCTCCCCTCCCCAGGTACACACCCCACTCTCCCCTCCCCCGGTGCCCCCCTCCCCATGTACACCCCCCCACTCTCCACTACCCAGTACCCCCTCCCCAGGTACACCCCCCCAAAGAAGATCTTCATATCAGAGCCGAGTACCCCCTGCCCCGCCTCCCCAGGTACACCCCCCCACTTTCCCCTTCCCAGTACCCCCTCCCCAGAACCCCCTGCCCCCCTCCCCAGGTACACCCCCCCACTCTCCCCTGCCCCCTCCCCATGTACACCCCCCCTCCCCAGTACCCCCTGCTCCCCTCTCCAGGTACCCCCCCACTCTCCCCTCCCCCAGTACCCCCTGCCCCCTCTTGTCTCCCCTCCCCCTGGTCCACCCCTCCCCCTCTGCCCAGTGCTCCCCTCCGGTATCCTATCCCCCTCCCCGGTACTCACCCTCATGCGAACCTCATACACGGTGTACCGGGTCCTCCCCACCCCCACCGTCTGAGGGTTGAAGATGTCGATCTCCAGGAAGTTGCTGGGGGGTCCGTAGGCGTCGGTCAGGTCCTGAGGTTTGGAGTTGAGCCGGCGGGTGTCCGCCACCGTGGCGTCCGACATACTGAACCGAGACCCACCGACCGACACACCCGGCCCGGAGAGATCACCGCGCATGCGCACACCGGACCGAGCCGCATTATCCGCGAGAGGAGGAGGAGGGGCACTGCGCATGTGCGAGACTGGAGGGGGAGATCTGTATGTGTGTGTGTGTGTGTGTGTGTGTGTGTGTGTGTGTGTGTGTGTGGGGGGGGGGGGGGTCCTGAGTGCACTTTATTTATTATTTGGGGGGGGGTATAATGAGTATAAAGCACTTTATTTGGGGGGATCTTCATTACACTTGGTTTTTTTTGGGGGGGGTATACTTTTTTTATTAGGGGGGGGTAATTCTTTGTTTGGGGGGGTCATATGATGAGTTTACTGTTTTTGGGGGGAGGGTGTATGGTGAATATGTGAGAATATATATATATATATATATATATATATATATATACAGTATGTGACAAAAGTAAGTACACCCCTCAGTCACATTTAATACTAATAATTAATTTTTTCCTTAGTGTGTGTGTGAATATATATATATATATATATATACACACACACATACAGGATCTGACAAAAGTAAGTACACCCCTCAGTCCCATTCATGTGACAACACTGAAGAAATGACACTTTGCTACAATGTAAAGTAGTGAGTGTACAGCTTGTATAACGGTGTAAATTTCCTCTCCCCTCAAAATAACTCAACACACAGCCATTAATGTCTAAACCGCTGGCAACAAAAGTCAGGACACCCCTAAGTGAAAATTTCCAAATTGGGCCCAAGTAGCCATTTTCCCTCTCCCCCGGTGTCATGTGACTCGTTAGTGTTACAAGGTCTCAGGTGTGAATGGGGAGCAGGTGTGATAAATTTGGTGTTATCGCTCTCACTCTCTCATACTGGTCACTGGAAGTACAACATGGCACCTCATGGCAAAGAACTCTCTGAGGATCTGAAGAAAAGAATTGTTGCTCTACATAAAGATGGCCGAGGCTATAAGAAGATTGCCAAGACCCTGAAACTGATCTGCAGCACGGTGGCCAAGACCATACAGCGGTATAACAGGACAGGTTCCCCTCAGAACAGGCCTCGCCATGGTCCACCAAAGAAGTTGAGGTCACGTCAACTCTTCATACTGTAGAATCCTCCATTCACACCCAAAGCATCCGTGCTGGGCCAGCTCCACATTACAGGTCTCTGAATGTTTTGTGTATGTAATGAGGAGTGATTTATCGATATCGGCATCACTTAAATATTTTAATATTTGTATTTATCAATACACGGGCCAGCAAAATGAGCCCAGCCACTGCTGGGAGGGGGGAGCAAGGTGGGATGAGCGGTTTCTGGAAAGGGGGGCGCTAAGCTGTTGAGAAAAAGACTTGAATACACTTCAGTGCTTGTGCTGGGACATTGGAGGATGAATTCCTCCACAGTGAGTGCAGCTACAGAGGTCAGTGAGTATCCATAGCCCAGCCACAGCCCCTTCCCCCACAGTGTAACCCCCAGAGATCCCTTCAGCAGGGGATATATTCAATGTACACCCCCATATTGGGCCCCTGTGCCTTCTTCTCAACTACAATGGGCCCCTGTGCCCTCCCTTCCCCCACATTGGGCCTCTGTGCCCTCTTCTCCCTAACAATGGGTCCCTGTGCCCTCCCTACCCCTGCTTTGCGCCCCTGTGCCCTCTTCCCCTCTACAATGGGCCCTTGGGTCCTTCCCTCCCCTACAATGGGCCCCTGTGCCCCCCCTACCCCCGCATTGGGCCCCTGTGCCCTCTTCTCCCCTACAATGGGCCCCTGTGCCCTCCCTTACCCCCGCTTTGGGCCCCTGTGCCCTCTTCTCAACTACAATGGGCCCCTGTGCCCTCCCTGCCCCCACATTGGGCCTCTGTGCCCTCTTCTCCTTAACAATGGGTCCCTTTGCCCTCCCTTCCCCTGCTTTGGGACCCTGTGCCCTCTTCTCCCCTCCAATATGCCCCTGAGCCCTCTTCTCAACTACATTGGGCCCCTGTGCCCTCCCTTCCCCCACATTGAGCCTCTGTGCCCTCTTCTCCTTAACAATGGGTCCCTTTGCCCTCCCTTCCCCTGCTTTGGGCCCCTGTGCCCTCTTCTCCCCTACAATGGGCCCCTGTGCCCTCTTCTCCCCTACAATGCGCCTCTGTGCCCTCTTCTCAACTACATTGGGCCCCTGTGCCCTCTTCTCCCCTACAATGTGCCCCTGTGCGCTCCCTTCCCCCACATTGGGCCCCTGTGCGCTCCCTTCCCCCACATTGGGCCTCTGTGCCCTCTGCTCCCCTACAATGGGCCCCCGCATTGGGCCCCTGTGCCCTCTTCTCCCCTACAATGGGCCCCTGTGCCCTCCCTTACCCCCGCTTTGGGCCCCTGTGCCCTCTTCTCAACTACAATGGGCCCCTGGGCCCTCCCTGCCCCCACATTGGGCCTCTGTGCCCTCTTCTCCTTAACAATGGGTCCCTTTGCCCTCCCTTCCCCTGCTTTGGGACCCTGTGCCCTCTTCTCCCCTCCAATATGCCCCTGAGCCCTCTTCTCAACTACATTGGGCCCCTGTGCCCTCCCTTCCCCCACATTGAGCCTCTGTGCCCTCTTCTCCTTAACAATGGGTCCCTTTGCCCTCCCTTCCCCTGCTTTGGGCCCCTGTGCCCTCTTCTCCCCTACAATGGGCCCCTGTGCCCTCTTCTCCCCTACAATGCGCCTCTGTGCCCTCTTCTCCCCTACAATGTGCCCCTGTGCGCTCCCTTCCCCCACATTGGGCCCCTGTGCGCTCCCTTCCCCCACATTGGGCCTCTGTGCCCTCTGCTCCCCTACAATGGGCCCCTGTGCCCTCTTCTCAACTACATTGGGCCCCTGTGCCCTCCCTTCCCCCACATTGGGCCTCTGTGCCCTCTTCTACACTACTTTGGGCCCCTGTGCCCTCTTCTCCCCTACAATGGGCCCCTGTGCCCTCTTCTCAACTACAATGGGCCCCTGGGGCCTTCTCTCCTCCTCACTGGGCCCTTGGCTCCTCCTATCCCCTACAATGAGCCCTTGGGGCCTTCTCTCCTCCTCACTGGGCCCTTGGCTCCTCCTCTCCCCTACAATGGGCCCCTGGGGCCTTCTCTCCTCCTCACTGGGCCCTTGGCTCCTCCTCTCACCCCTACAATGGGCCCCTGGGGCCTTCTCTCCTCCTCACTGGGCCCTTGGCTCCTCCTCTCCCCTACAATGGGCCCCTGGGCCCTCCTCACCCTTACAATGGGCCCCTGGCTCGTCCCCTCCTCTGTCATTACATAATAACCCGGCCGGTCAGAGCTCAGCTCGCAGCACTGCATGCCGGTGTTGTGCCGAGAATGGTGCCCCTGCCGAATTCTGTGTCCCCTAGCTCTCGGCTCGTATCGGAACTCCGCCCCCAGCCCTGTACATTGCCGCTCCTCCTACGTTTGCTCACGAATGCAAATAGACCTAATACCGCCCCGCCTCTCCAGCCCTCTGCTTTGCCGAATGCTAATGATCCCAATCCCGCCCCCGTGCGCGTCCCCGGTACACTTCTTCCCACATATATATTTATTATCTTATTTATAACATATATATTATTATTATTTATAACATATATTATTATTATTTATAACATATATAAATATATTATATTACATTACTTATTAATATATATACATTATCCTTCTACCGCCCCATGTGTATATATAATATAACATATATTAGTTATTGTTTATCCTTCCATTTATTTATCTTTTACATAGTGAAAAAAAAAAAAACATCTTTATTTAAAAAAAAAAAAAATGTATAAATTATGTTTATATATATATATATATATATATATATATATATATATATATATATTTTTTAACATTACACGTCTTCATTATTACCCCCTCCTATTATTTTTATACACTGAAAAAAATACATATATATCATCCTTCTACCGCCCCGCCCTCCCCCTGTTTATATATAATATAAACAATATTATTGTTATCCCTCCATTTTTTTTTTACACACTAAAAAATATAATTATATATATTTTTTTTTTTTATTACTCCATCCACATTATAATATATATATACACACGTCTTCATTACGTCAACATATTATTTATAATTTTTTATTGTTATCCCTCCTATTATTTCCATACACAGAAAAAATTCTCCGCCTCGCTCCCTATTATTATTATTACTCCTACCACATATTATCTATCTATCTAGCTATCTATCAGTATACACGTCATCATTATCATCTCTTCCTATTATTTTATCATTTTTTTTTTTATAAACCCTCCTATTATATTTTATTTTTTATTACACCTCCTATTATTTTATATTTATTTTTAACCATTCTATTATTTTACATTATTATTACACCTCCTATTATTTTATCTCATTACCGCCACTGTGCCCATCAATTGCCGCCACTTTACCATCAAACACAGCCACTGTGCCCATTAAACGCAGCCAGTTTTCCATGTGTTTCTCTGACTGCTCTACTCTTTGTGTAAATCCTAATCACTTTTCTTTCCTACCCCAGACCCTTTCTGTCCAGGGGAAGCGGAATTCGGCACTAAGCTGACTATGGCTGCCGAATTTGGTGCCCCCTCCCAATATAGCTTCCACGGCACTTCAAGGGTTAAAAACACTTGTGTATGGTTTCCCTGACTGCTCTACTCTTTGTATAAATCCTAATCACTTTTCTTTCTTACCCCAGACCCTTTCTGTCCAGGGGAAGCGGAATTCGGCACTAAGCTGACTATGGCTGCCGAATTTGGTGCCCCCTCCCAATATAGCTTCCACGGCACTTCAAGGGTTAAAAACACTTGTATATGGTTTCCCTGACTGCTCTACTCTTTGTATAAATCATAATCGCTTTTCTTTCTTACCCCAGACCCGTTCTGTCCAGGGGAAGCAGAATTCGGCACTAAGCTGACTATGGCTGCCGAATTTGGTGCCCCCTCCCAATATAGCTTCCACGGCACTTCAAGGGTTAAAAACACTTGTATATGGTTTCCCTGACTGCTCTACTCTTTGTATAAATCCTAATCACTTTTCTTTCTTACCCCAGACCCTTTCTGTCCAGGGGAAGCGGAATTCGGCACTAAGCTGACTATGGCTACCGAATTTGGTGCCCCCTCCCAATATAGCTTCCACGGCACTTCAAGGGTTAAAAACAATTTTGTATGGTTTCCCTGACTGCTCTACTCTTTGTATAAATCCTAATTACTTTTCTTTCTTACCCCAGACCCTTTCTGTCCAGGGGAAGCAGAATTCGGCACTAAGCTGACTATGGCTGCCGAATTTGGTGCCCCCTCCCAATATAGCTTCCACGGCACTTCAAGGGTTAAAAACACTTGTGTATGGTTTCCCTGACTGCTCTACTCTTTGTATAAATCCTAATCACTTTTCTTTCTTACCCCAGACCCTTTCTGTCCAGGGGAAGCGGAATTCGGCACTAAGCTGACTATGGCTGCCGAATTTGGTGCCCCCTCCCAATATAGCTTCCACGGCACTTCAAGGGTTAAAAACACTTGTATATGGTTTCCCTGACTGCTCTACTCTTTGTATAAATCATAATCGCTTTTCTTTCTTACCCCAGACCCGTTCTGTCCAGGGGAAGCAGAATTCGGCACTAAGCTGACTATGGCTGCCGAATTTGGTGCCCCCTCCCAATATAGCTTCCACGGCACTTCAAGGGTTAAAAACACTTGTATATGGTTTCCCTGACTGCTCTACTCTTTGTATAAATCCTAATCACTTTTCTTTCTTACCCCAGACCCTTTCTGTCCAGGGGAAGCGGAATTCGGCACTAAGCTGACTATGGCTACCGAATTTGGTGCCCCCTCCCAATATAGCTTCCACGGCACTTCAAGGGTTAAAAACAATTTTGTATGGTTTCCCTGACTGCTCTACTCTTTGTATAAATCCTAATTACTTTTCTTTCTTACCCCAGACCCTTTCTGTCCAGGGGAAGCAGAATTCGGCACTAAGCTGACTATGGCTGCCGAATTTGGTGCCCCCTCCCAATATAGCTTCCACGGCACTTCAAGGGTTAAAAACACTTGTATATGGTTTCCCTGACTGCTCTACTCTTTGTATAAATCCTAATCACTTTTCTTTCTTACCCCAGACCCTTTCTGTCCAGGGGAAGCGGAATTCGGCACTAAGCGGACTATGGCTACCGAATTTGGTGCCCCCTCCCAATATAGCTTCCACGGCACTTCAAGGGTTAAAAACACTTGTGTATGGTTTCCCTGACTGCTCTACTCTTTGTATAAATCATAATCGCTTTTCTTTCTTACCCCAGACCCTTTCTGTCCAGGGGAAGCGGAATTCGGCAGCAACATGAATATGGCTACCGAATTTGGTGCCCCCTCCCAATATAGCTTCCACGGCACTTCAAGGGTTAAAAACACTTGTGTATGGTTTCCCTGACTGCTCTACTCTTTGTATAAATCATAATCGCTTTTCTTTCTTACCCCAGACCCTTTCTGTCCAGGGGAAGCGAAATTCGGCAGCAACATGAATATGGCTGCCGAATTTGGTGCCCCCTCCCAATATAGCTTCCACGGCACTTCAAGGGTTAAAAACACTTGTATATGGTTTCCCTGACTGCTCTACTCTTTGTATAAATCCTAATCACTTTTCTTTCTTACCCCAGACCCTTTCTGTCCAGGGGAAGCGGAATTCGGCACTAAGCGGACTATGGCTACCGAATTTGGTGCCCCCTCCCAATATAGCTTCCACGGCACTTCAAGGGTTAAAAACACTTGTGTATGGTTTCCCTGACTGCTCTACTCTTTGTATAAATCATAATCGCTTTTCTTTCTTACCCCAGACCCGTTCTGTCCAGGGGAAGCGGAATTCGGCAGCAACATGAATATGGCTGCCGAATTTGGTGCCCCCTCCCAATATAGCTTCCACGGCACTTCAAGGGTTAAAAACAATTTTGTATGGTTTCCCTGACTGCTCTACTCTTTGTATAAATCCTAATTACTTTTCTTTCTTACCCCAGACCCTTTCTGTCCAGGGGAAGCGGAATTCGGCACTAAGCGGACTATGGCTACCGAATTTGGTGCCCCCTCCCAATATAGCTTCCACGGCACTTCAAGGGTTAAAAACACTTGTGTATGGTTTCCCTGACTGCTCTACTCTTTGTATAAATCATAATCGCTTTTCTTTCTTACCCCAGACCCGTTCTGTCCAGGGGAAGCAGAATTCGGCACTAAGCTGACTATGGCTGCCGAATTTGGTGCCCCCTCCCAATATAGCTTCCACGGCACTTCAAGGGTTAAAAACACTTGTATATGGTTTCCCTGACTGCTCTACTCTTTGTATAAATCCTAATCACTTTTCTTTCTTACCCCAGACCCTTTCTGTCCAGGGGAAGCGGAATTCGGCACTAAGCTGACTATGGCTACCGAATTTGGTGCCCCCTCCCAATATAGCTTCCACGGCACTTCAAGGGTTAAAAACAATTTTGTATGGTTTCCCTGACTGCTCTACTCTTTGTATAAATCCTAATCACTTTTCTTTCTTACCCCAGACCCTTTCTGTCCAGGGGAAGCGGAATTCGGCACTAAGCTGACTATGGCTACCGAATTTGGTGCCCCCTCCCAATATAGCTTCCACGGCACTTCAAGGGTTAAAAACACTTGTGTATGGTTTCCCTGACTGCTCTACTCTTTGTATAAATCATAATCGCTTTTCTTTCTTACCCCAGACCCGCTCTGTCCAGGGGAAGCGGAATTCGGCAGCAACATGAATATGGCTGCCGAATTTGGTGCCCCCTCCCAATATAGCTTCCACGGCACTTCAAGGGTTAAAAACAATTTTGTATGGTTTCCCTGACTGCTCTACTCTTTGTATAAATCCTAATTACTTTTCTTTCTTACCCCAGACCCGTTCTGTCCAGGGGAAGCGAAATTCGGCAGCAACATGAATATGGCTGCCGAATTTGGTGCCCCCTCCCAATATAGCTTCCACGGCACTTCAAGGGTTAAAAACACTTGTGTATGGTTTTCCTGACTGCTCTACTCTTTGTATAAATCATAATCGCTTTTCTTTCTTACCCCAGACCCGTTCTGTCCAGGGGAAGCGAAATTCGGCAGCAACATGAATATGGCTGCCGAATTTGGTGCCCCCTCCCAATATAGCTTCCACGGCACTTCAAGGGTTAAAAACACTTGTATATGGTTTCCCTGACTGCTCTACTCTTTGTATAAATCCTAATCACTTTTCTTTCTTACCCCAGACCCTTTCTGTCCAGGGGAAGCGGAATTCGGCACTAAGCGGACTATGGCTACCGAATTTGGTGCCCCCTCCCAATATAGCTTCCACGGCACTTCAAGGGTTAAAAACACTTGTGTATGGTTTCCCTGACTGCTCTACTCTTTGTATAAATCATAATCGCTTTTCTTTCTTACCCCAGACCCGTTCTGTCCAGGGGAAGCGGAATTCGGCAGCAACATGAATATGGCTGCCGAATTTGGTGCCCCCTCCCAATATAGCTTCCACGGCACTTCAAAGGTTAAAAACACTTGTGTATGGTTTCCCTGACTGCTCTACTCTTTGTATAAATCATAATTGCTTTTCTTTCTTACCCCAGACCCTTTCTGTCCAGGGGAAGCGGAATTCGGCAGCAACATGAATATGGCTGCCGAATTTGGTGCCCCCTCCCAATATAGCTTCCACGGCACTTCAAGGGTTAAAAACAATTTTGTATGGTTTCCCTGACTGCTCTACTCTTTGTATAAATCCTAATTACTTTTCTTTCTTACCCCAGACCCTTTCTGTCCAGGGGAAGCGGAATTCGGCACTAAGCTGACTATGGCTGCCGAATTTGGTGCCCCCTCCCAATATAGCTTCCACGGCACTTCAAGGGTTAAAAACACTTGTGTATGGTTTCCCTGACTGCTCTACTCTTTGTATAAATCCTAATTACTTTTCTTTCTTACCCCAGACCCTTTCTGTCCAGGGGAAGCAGAATTCGGCACTAAGCGGACTATGGCTGCCGAATTTGGTGCCCCCTCCCAATATAGCTTCCACGGCACTTCAAGGGTTAAAAACACTTGTGTATGGTTTTCCTGACTGCTCTACTCTTTGTATAAATCCTAATCACTTTTCTTTCTTACCCCAGACCCTTTCTGTCCAGGGGAAGCGGAATTCGGCAGCAACATGAATATGGCTGCCGAATTTGGTGCCCCCTCCCAATATAGCTTCCACGGCACTTCAAGGGTTAAAAACACTTGTGTATGGTTTCCCTGACTGCTCTACTCTTTGTATAAATCATAATTGCTTTTGTTTCTTACCCCAGACCCTTTCTGTCCAGGGGAAGCGGAATTCGGCAGCAACATGAATATGGCTGCCGAATTTGGTGCCCCCCCCAATATAGCTTCCACGGCACTTCAAGGGTTAAAAACACTTGTGTATGGTTTTCCTGACTGCTCTACTCTTTGTATAAATCCTAATTGCTTTTCTTTCTTACCCCAGACCCTTTCTGTCCAGGGGAAGCGGAATTCGGCAGCAAGCTGCATATGGCTGCCGAATTTGGTGCCCCCTCCCAATATAGCTTCCACGGCACTTCAAGGGTTAAAAACACTTGTGTATGGTTTTCCTGACTGCTCTACTCTTTGTATAAATCCTAATTACTTTTCTTTCTTACCCCAGACCCGTTCTGTCCAGGGGAAGCGAAATTCGGCAGCAACATGAATATGGCTGCCGAATTTGGTGCCCCCTCCCAATATAGCTTCCACGGCACTTCAAGGGTTAAAAACAATTTTGTATGGTTTCCCTGACTGCTCTACTCTTTGTATAAATCCTAATTACTTTTCTTTCTTACCCCAGACCCTTTCTGTCCAGGGGAAGCAGAATTCGGCACTAAGCTGACTATGGCTGCCGAATTTGGTGCCCCCTCCCAATATAGCTTCCACGGCACTTCAAGGGTTAAAAACACTTGTATATGGTTTCCCTGACTGCTCTACTCTTTGTATAAATCCTAATCACTTTTCTTTCCTACCCCAGACCCTTTCTGTCCAGGGGAAGCGGAATTCGGCACTAAGCGGACTATGGCTACCGAATTTGGTGCCCCCTCCCAATATAGCTTCCACGGCACTTCAAGGGTTAAAAACACTTGTGTATGGTTTCCCTGACTGCTCTACTCTTTGTATAAATCATAATCGCTTTTCTTTCTTACCCCAGACCCGTTCTGTCCAGGGGAAGCGGAATTCGGCAGCAACATGAATATGGCTGCCGAATTTGGTGCCCCCTCCCAATATAGCTTCCACGGCACTTCAAAGGTTAAAAACACTTGTGTATGGTTTCCCTGACTGCTCTACTCTTTGTATAAATCATAATTGCTTTTCTTTCTTACCCCAGACCCTTTCTGTCCAGGGGAAGCGGAATTCGGCAGCAACATGAATATGGCTGCCGAATTTGGTGCCCCCTCCCAATATAGCTTCCACGGCACTTCAAGGGTTAAAAACAATTTTGTATGGTTTCCCTGACTGCTCTACTCTTTGTATAAATCCTAATTACTTTTCTTTCTTACCCCAGACCCTTTCTGTCCAGGGGAAGCAGAATTCGGCACTAAGCTGACTATGGCTGCCGAATTTGGTGCCCCCTCCCAATATAGCTTCCACGGCACTTCAAGGGTTAAAAACACTTGTGTATGGTTTTCCTGACTGCTCTACTCTTTGTATAAATCATAATCGCTTTTCTTTCTTACCCCAGACCCTTTCTGTCCAGGGGAAGCAGAATTCGGCACTAAGCTGACTATGGCTGCCAAATTTGGTGCCCCCTCCCAATATAGCTTCCACGGCACTTCAAGGGTTAAAAACACTTGTGTATGGTTTCCCTGACTGCTCTACTCTTTGTATAAATCATAATTGCTTTTCTTTCTTACCCCAGACCCTTTCTGTCCAGGGGAAGCGGAATTCGGCAGCAACATGAATATGGCTGCCGAATTTGGTGCCCCCCCCAATATAGCTTCCACGGCACTTCAAGGGTTAAAAACACTTGTGTATGGTTTCCCTGACTGCTCTACTCTTTGTATAAATCATAATTGCTTTTCTTTCTTACCCCAGATCCTTTCTGTCCAGGGGAAGCGGAATTCGGCAGCAAGCTGCATATGGCTGCCGAATTTGGTGCCCCCTCCCAATATAGCTTCCACGGCACTTCAAGGGTTAAAAACACTTGTGTATGGTTTCCCTGACTGCTCTACTCCCTTCACCTGGCTTCTCCTACCCCGTCCTCCACTCCCCTTGGCTGCTCCCACTCTGTCCTCCCCTCCACCTGGCTGCAATCACCAATACTTTTTTAAGACACTTTGTATTTATATGTGTGTGTAGCTGGGGTCTAAATTTAGGGGGATACACCTGGGTGGTAGTATGACCCAGGTGTGTGTAAATCCTAGAGGATTTAGACCACTTTTAGTCGTGGAGGACTTTGGTGGTGTACTATTCTCCTTGGCCTGGGGGGGCAGTGTTCCCACAGGTCGAGGTAGAATCACTGCCGCAGTGCTGTCCTTTTTGTCCTGTTCCGGCGGGGGCAGAGAACCTGCTGTGGCGTCACGGGAGGGGATAAAGGGGAGAGACGCCCTCGCCACGAGGTCTTTTTCTACATCTGGCGCCCAGGCACCTTAGGCCTGGGTGCGGTCGGTCCGGAGTTCCAGCCCAGGTGCCCATGGCCTGGTTGGAGCAGTGTTGGCGTCCATCTCAGGCACCTTAAGCCTGTGGTGAGATACTACACCGGAGGCCTGGGGCCCAGTAACTTCGACTGGGCTCCGCAAGGGCAGATGAGTCCGAGGGACCCTGAGGTGGATGGGGCCCATGTCTGAGGTGAGGAGGCCGGAGAGGTTACCCATCTGAAGAGTCCGGAGCAGCATCAACCCAGTGACGGAGGGGCCTCTGGTAACTCCCTTGGAGGGACATCTTCCCCCTGACAGGGGCCGCAACGCAGCGAAGGTACTCCATTCATGTTCTTCAGAGTCGCTGGTAGAGACTCATAAGTTTCAAGTTCCTCTCTCTAGCCAATGGCTATAGCAACCGCTGGTGAAACCACAGTGGTTTAGTTTATCATTAGGACAGTGCCTCGACCTGCTCACCCCACCGTATTGAACTGTTTATGGATCTCAACCAGTTGGCTGACTAAGAACTGTTTATTGTGTGTTACAATAAAACAAGTGTTGGATCCTTATCGGTGTGTGGAACTCTGGTTGATGGGAGTGAAGGGGAGTGTCAGCACAGCAAGACTTGGTTGTGAATAGAAACACACAGGCCCGAGCAGAATAACTGGTACTGGCCTTCACCTTACCTGCTGCAATGGGGAGGACATGGGCCGTAGCGCATCTCACCCTCAAGTACAACATACCCCTAGACCAAAAAGAGGGGGTGAGGCCGCTACATATGTATATATAATTGCATTTTGTAGTTGGCCCCCCGACTTTTGTCCCTGTCCACCCTAAATATGAAATCTGGAGACGTCTCTCACTGCCCCCCTGCATCACCCCATTTATGCATCTAAAATAGGACTGCCATTATTGTGCAGACGCGGGTAGTAGAGAGATTACATCATCTCTCACTGCCCGCCCTCACTCTGGGACAACATGATAGCTGGATGGGGGGTGGGCTCTTCCCAGTAGGTGGAGCTCCGGATGGGCCGGAAACATATAAAGTCTAGTAGGCCCCTGTTATGGGAGACTTGTACATTGCTTATTATGATACTTTAGCTATTTGGCGCACATCTTAAGGACTCATTGGACAATGTTGATAAGGCAGGTTTGATCTATGTTATGCTAATTGAATAATGTATGGCTCCCTAATGGCTTTGAATACTGTACAAAAATGCGCTGAGATTCTTTTGTATTGTTTTGAAAATCTTTAATAAACATCATTGAAACATAAAAGTGAATAAAAACCTTAAAAAATAATAATGCCTCTCTGTTAAAAATACATAAATAAATAATGCCTAACATGTGCTCCCCTACACCGGCTTCTCCCCTTCTTCCGCGCTCTGCGGATCTCCTAACATTTGCAGAGCACGGATAATGGCCGCCTGGCTGAGCAGCTGCCTGACCTCATCTCCGGGATGGACGGCCTGGTGGAGGACCTGTCAGAGCAGGCATGGCGATCTGCGAAGAGCCAGTCTGCTAGAGTCTCAAGGTACATACAATATGTCCTGCTGCCCGACACTGACACATCCTGTGATGTCATTCCCTGACCTAGGGTGACCCGAACATCCTTGCTATCATCAGACACACACAGCCCTAATGATATGATGCCATCTACTGTCCTCTGTCGTCATCGTCATGATGCCCCTCATCATTTCCCTGTTCCTGGCATCCCATCACCCTACCTCCAATTCCTGTTATCAAACTTTTTATCATCATCCCACCTGTACTCCCTGTCATATGCAGTTGCACCTCCCTGTCATAATCGCCCCCCCAGTACCCAGTCATATGCGTCACCTTGTCATCATTATCCCCCCTGTCACATGCACCCCCCTGTCATCATCATCCCCCCTTGTACTACCTGTCATATGCATCCCCCTGTCATTTGGGGGGTGTCAGAGGTGGCAGTGTTGAGGGGGGGTGGCAGTGGTGGTATTGAGGGGGGGTGGCAGCGGTGGTATTGAGGGGGTGCCAGCGGTGGTATTGAGGGGGGGGGTGGCAGCGGTGGTGGGGGGATGGGATCAGTAAGAGGCAGAGGTGGTGGAGGTTGGAATCGATTGCACTGGCAATTTGTCACTTACTTAGTTCAGGCAATTGATTCCTCCTCATAACTCTGTCACACGGTGAGCCTAGGGATGCCTTTTCCTCATGTGCACTCCTGGCAATCACAAGAGAGAGCTCCTCCCCCTTTACGCGATTGGTGTCAGCTGACTTTTTTTCAGTGACCGCCCTCGCCTCCCTACATTCTCTTTGGATAGGGGCGGGCGGTCCACGTCCACTGTCTCAGCTCTGCCTTCTCTCCCCTCATCCTCAACACTATTAGTGGACGAAACCCCCCCTCCTCCTGCGGCGTAGCTAACTGGCAGGCCCCTCACACTGGCAGATGGATGGCCGGGGGGGGTCCGCGGGCACCTCACACTGGCGGACAGACGAAGGGGGCCCCGCGGGCACCTCACACTGGCGGACGGACGAAGGGGGCCCCGCGGGCACCTTACACTGGCGGACGGACGAAGGGGGCCCCACGGGCACCTCACACTGGCGGACGGACGAAGAGGGGCCCGCGGGCCCCCCTGAAGTAGCGGAACTGCGGGGCCCAGTCGCAATTGCGACTGCTGCGACCATGATAATTCCGCCACTGTAGGAGTATAAAACGACCTGTGCATGGCCGGCGTTCGCGATGTCAGCCATCCATCCGCGATCGCTCCACAGAGAGCCAGAACGGGGATCTGTAAATGTAAACAGACAGATCCCCATTCTGACAGGGGAAGAAAGACAGATCTGATGTTCCTAGTGATTACATTTTTGGATGTTTACTAAAGCAAAAAAAAAACAAAACTCTAAGAGCCCATTCACACAGGGGCGTCTTTGGATCCGACTCCAAATCGCCCCAGGTCGCCCCTAGTCGCCTCAGGTCGCGCTGGCTGAAGAAATCAATGTAAGTTAATGGAGCCGTCCTTATGCACACTACTGCAGTCACTCCGACTTCAAAAAAGGTCCCTGTACTACTTCAATCCGACTCCTAGGCGACCTGTAACCATTCATTTCAATGGGAGTCGCCTCTCACTGTCTTAATAGGAGCGACTCTCCAGGAAGATAACATACATTTCTCCTGCAAAACTCTCTCTCCCCCCTCCCTCCCACAGAGCTGATTCTTGTTTGATTGGCCACTGGAATGTCTCTTGTCCTGCAGGCAACTTGGAGTTGCCTTGTAAATAGCTCCAGGTCGCGCTGAGTTGCCTCATAAAATCATGTCTGAGTTGCCTCATAAAATCGCGCTGGAAGTCGTGTTGCCCCTGTGTGAATGGGCTCTAAATTGTCTCAGTTTTTTTGTTTATGTGAATGTCACTTGCCACGACGTCACCTGCCACACATGCGGATTGTCATGTGACACAACGTCACCTGCCACACATTGTGGATTGTCACTTGCCACACATTGCTGATTGTCACCTGCCACAACGTCACCTGCCACACGTAGTGGATTGCCACTTGCTGTGTCCCAGAGTGAACAATACAAAGATCAGTCAGATTCAATCCAGCTTGAGTCCATTATAAAAAAAAATCTTATAGAGAGAAACCACTTGAAGTTGTAATACCAACCTAACCCACTTTGTTTTTCAGATAGGCAGAGGCTTCTCAGGCCAAGGGCGGATTCAGAGTCTAATCTCTGGATGGGCACTGTCAAAATTTTTGCTGGGAAATTTGTTGGAGCAATGCCTGGTGTTGGCGCTTCAATCATCAAGGCACCATGGTTGTTATGGTGTCATGATGATTGAAGCACATTATTTCTATTATTACATTGTAATATAAAATAAAATAGTTCGAACTCACCATAATGCTGAATCAGTGGGAGCCATGAGCGGGTCACTTGCCACCATTGCATGCCACCAGTTGCGGATTGTAAATTGCCAGTGGCCAG
Organism: Rana muscosa; assembly: GCA_029206835.1. Classification (NCBI taxonomy): domain Eukaryota; kingdom Metazoa; phylum Chordata; class Amphibia; order Anura; family Ranidae; genus Rana; species Rana muscosa. Next base: position 349,649,281 of record CM055125.1, on the reverse strand, counting down.
TGACAGGGTCCATGTTGTCCCAGAGTGAGGGCGGGCAGTGAGAGATGATGTAATCTCTCTACTACCCGCGTCTGCACAATAATGGCAGTCCTATTTTAGATGCATAAATGGGGTGATGCAGGGGGGCAGTGAGAGACGTCTCCAGATTTCATATTTAGGGTGGACAGGGACAAAAGTCTGGGGGCCAACTACAAAATGCAATTATATATACACATGTAGCGGCCTCACCCCCTCTTTTTGGTCTAGGGGTATGTTGTACTTGAGGGTGAGATGCGCTACGGCCCATGTCCTCCCCATCGCAGCGGGTGAGGTGAAGGCCAGCCCAGTACCAGTTATTCTTCTCGGGCCTGTGTGTTTCTATTCACAACCAAGTCTTGCTGTGCTGACACTTCCCCTTCACTCCCATCAACCAGAGTTCCACACACCGATAAGGATCCAACGCTTGTTTTATTGTAACACACAATAAACAGTTCTTAGTCAGCCAACTGGTTGAGATCCATAAACAGTTCAATACGGTGGGGTGAGCAGGTTGAGGCACTGTCCTAATGATAAAACTAAACCACTGTGGTTTCACCAGCGGTTGCTATAGCCATTGGCTAGAGAGAGGAACTTGAAACTTGTGAGTCTCTACCAGCGACTCTGAAGAACATGAATTGGAGTACCTTCGCTGCGTTGTGGCCCCTGTCAGGGGGAAGATGTCCCTCCAAGGGAGTTACCAGAGGCCCCTCCGTCACCGGGTTGATGCTGCTCCGGACTCTTCAGACGGGTAACCTCTCCGGCCTCCTCACCTCAGACATGGGCCCCATTCACCTCAGGGTCCCTCGGACTCATACGCCCTTGCGGAGCCCAGTCGAAGTCACTGGGCCCCAGGCCTCCGGTGTAGTATCTCACCACAGGCTTAAGGTGCCTGGGATGGACACCAACTCTGCTCCGACCAGGCCTAGGGCGCCTGGGCTGGAACTCCGGATCGCCCGCACCCAGGCCTAAGGTGCCTGGGCGCGCGCTCGAGAAGAAGACCTCGTGGCGAGGGCGTCTCTCCCCTTTATCTCCTCCCGTGACGCCACAGCAGGTTCTCCGCCCCCCCTGTGTCACCGCCGGAACGGGACAAAAAGGACAGCACTGCGGCAGTGATTCTACCTCGACCTGTGGGAACACCGCCACCCCAGGCCAAGGAGAATAGTACACCACCAAAGTCCTCCACGACTGAAAGCGGTCCAAATCCTCTAGGATTTACACACACCTGGGTCATACTACCACCCAGGTGTATCCCCCTAAATTTAGACCCCCGCTACACACACATATAAATACAAAGTGTCTTAAAAAAGTATTGGTGATTGCAGCCAGGTGGAGGGGAGGACAGAGTGGGAGCAGCCAAGGGGAGTGGAGGACGGGGTAGGAGAAGCCAGGTGAAGGGAGTAGAGCAGTCAGGGAAACCATACACAAGTGTTTTTAACCCTAGAAGTGCCGTGGAAGCTATATTGGGAGGGGGCACCAAATCCGGCAGCCAAAGTCAGCTTGCTGCCGAATTCCGCTTCCCCTGGACAGAAAGGGTCTGGGGTAAGAAGGAAGAGCGATTATGATTTAAACAAAGAGTAGAGCAGTCAAGGAAACCATACACAAGTGTTTTTAACCCTAGAAGTGCCGTGGAAGCTATATTGGGAGGGGGCACCAAATCCGGCAGCCAAAGTCAGCTTGCTGCCGAATTCCGCTTCCCCTGGACAGAAAGGGTCTGGGGTAAGAAGGAAGAGCGATTATGATTTATACAAAGAGTAGAGCAGTCAAGGAAACCATACACAAGTGTTTTTAACCCTAGAAGTGCCGTGGAAGCTATATTGGGAGGGGGCACCAAATTCGGCAGCCAAAGTCAGCTTGCTGCCGAATTCCGCTTCCCCTGGACAGAAAGGGTCTGGGGTAAGAAGGAAGAGCGATTATGATTTATACAAAGAGTAGAGCAGTCAAGGAAACCATACACAAGTGTTTTTAACCCTAGAAGTGCCGTGGAAGCTATATTGGGAGGGGGCACCAAATTCGGCAGCCATAGTCAGCTTAGTGCCGAATTCTGCTTCCCCTGGACAGAAAGGGTCTGGGGTAAGAAGGAAGAGCGATTATGATTTATACAAAGAGTAGAGCAGTCAGGGAAACCATACACAAGTGTTTTTAACCCTTGAAGTGCAGTGGAAGCTATATTGGGAGGGGGCACCAAATCCGGCAGCCAAAGTCAGCTTGCTGCCGAATTCCGCTTCCCCTGGACAGAAAGGGTCTGGGGTAAGAAAGAAAAGTGATTAGGATTTATACAAAGAGTAGAGCAGTCAGGGAAACCATACACAAGTGTTTTTAACCCTTGAAGTGCAGTGGAAGCTATATTGGGAGGGGGCACCAAATCCGGCAGCCAAAGTCAGCTTGCTGCCAGATTCCGCTTCCCCTGGACAGAAAGGGTCTGGGGTAAGAAAGAAAAGCGATTATGATTTAGGCAAAGGCTCGAGCAGTCAGAGAAACACATGGAAAACTGTCTGCGTTTAATGGGCACAGTGGCTGTGTTTGATGGTACAGTGGCGGCAATTAATGGGCACAGTGGCGGTAATGAGATAAAATAATAGGAGGTGTAATAATAATGTAAAATAATAGAATGGTTAAAAATAAATATAAAATAATAAGTGTAATAAAAAATAAAATATAATAGGAGGGTTTATAAAAAAAAAATTGATAAAATAATAGGAAGAGATGATAATGATGACGTGTATACTGATAGATAGATAGATAGATAGATAGATAGATAATAGGTGGTAGGAGTAATAATAATAATAGGGAGGGGGGGATTTTTTCTGTGTATGGAAATAATAGGAGGGATAACAATAAATAATAATAAATAATATGTGGGTATAATAATGAAGAAGTGTGTATATATATATATATATATATATATATATATATATATATATAAATTATATATAAACATAATTTATAAATATATATATTTTTTTAAATAAATATGTTTTTTATTTATTTTTCCCTATGTACATGGGGCGGGGGCGGTATTTATATATATATATATATATATATATATATATATATATATATATAAATTATATAAAAATATATATATATAAACATAATTTATACATTTTCTTTTTTTTTTTTATAAATATGTTTTTTATTATTTTTTCCCTATGTACATGGGGCGGTAGAAGGATGATGTGATGTATATACATTTATGTATGTGGAAAGAAGTGTACCGGGGACGCGCACGGGGGCGGGGCGGTATTGGGATCATTAGCATTCGGCAAAGCAGAGGGCAGGAGAGGCGGGGCGGTATTAGCATTCGTGAGCAAACGTAGGAGGAGCGGCAATGTACAGGGCTGGGGGCGGAGTTCCGATACGAGCCGAGAGCTAGGGGACACAGAATTCGGCAGGGGAACCATTCTCGGCACAACACCGGGAAGAGAAGTCCCCGCCCCCTTCTCCTCGCAACCGCAGCGCTTTCTGGGAATTGCAGTCCCCGCCCATCCCGCCGCCCGTCTCCTCCCTCTCTTCCCGAACTACACCTCCCATGGTGCCCCGAGGCCCCGCCCAGAGACGTCACTCCGCACAGCGCGCTCCGCCCCTCCCGAGTGCTGGTAAACAGAAACGTCAGCGGGAAGTTTTGTGGAGAAGAAAAGAGAAAAGAAAAGTGACAGACCCCGAGCGGAACCGGGCCGGGGGCGGGGCCGGAGGGAAGTGGGCGGGGCAGAGGAGCTCCGGGGACATGGAGGGAGCCGAGCCGCCCCCGGTGGACATTGACCCGGACTTCGAGCCCCAGGCCAGGCCCCGCTCCTGCACATGGCCCCTTCCCAGGCCGGAGCTGTCCGTGGTGACACCTGCGGGGACCCCTACCGCGGAGGAGGGGCGAGCTGAGGCCCCGCCCCTGCCTAATGAGGGCCCCGGAGCCACCCCCAGAAAAGGAGGGTCCAGGAGGAACGCCTGGGGGAACCAATCCTACGCCGAGCTCATCAGCCAGGCCATCGAGAGCTCCCCGGAGAAGAGGCTGACCCTGGCCCAGATCTACGACTGGATGGTGAGGAGCATTCCCTACTTCAAAGACAAGGGCGACTCCAACAGCTCCGCCGGATGGAAGGTAAGGGTCCCGTCCCAAGAGCTGACACTCCGTTCTGCACCCCCATACAACTCGTCCCAAGAGCTGACACTCCGTTCTGCACCCCCATACACCTCGTCCCAAGAGCTGACACTCCGTTCTGCACCCCCATACACCTCGTCCCAAGAGCTGACACTCCGTTCTGCACCCCCATACACCTCGTCCCAAGAGCTGACACTCCATTCTGCACCCCCATACACCTCGTCCCAAGAGCTGACACTCCGTTCTGCACCCCCATACACCTCGTCCCAAGAGCTGACACTCCGTTCTGCACCCCCACCCCCCCATACACACCTCGTCCCAAGAGCTGACACTCCGTTCTGCACCCCCATACACCTCGTCCCAAGAGCTGACACTCCGTTCTGCACCCCCATACACCTCGTCCCAAGAGCTGACACTCCGTTCTGCACCCCCATACACCTCGTCCCAAGAGCTGACACTCCGTTCTGCACCCCCACCCCCCCATACACACCTCGTCCCAAGAGCTGACACTCCGTTCTGCACCCCCACCCCCCCATACACACCTCGTCCCAAGAGCTGACACTCCGTTCTGCACCCCCATACACCTCGTCCCAAGAGCTGACACTCCGTTCTGCACCCTCATACACCTCGTCCCAAGAGCTGACACTCCGTTCTGCACCCCCATACACCTCGTCCCAAGAGCTGACACTCCGTTCTGCACCCCCATACACCTCGTCCCAAGAGCTGACACTCCGTTCTGCACCCCCATACAACTCGTCCCAAGAGCTGACACTCCGTTCTGCACCCCCATACACCTCGTCCCAAGAGCTGACACTCCGTTCTGCACCCCCATACACCTCGTCCCAAGAGCTGACACTCCGTACTGCACCCCCATACACCTCGTCCCAAGAGCTGACACTCCGTTCTGCACCCCCATACACCTCGTCCCAAGAGCTGACACTCCGTTCTGCACCCCCATACACCTCGTCCCAAGAGCTGACACTCCGTTCTGCACCCCCATACACCTCGTCCCAAGAGCTGACACTCCGTTCTGCACCCCCATACACCTCGTCCCAAGAGCTGACACTCCGTTCTGCACCCCCATACACCTCGTCCCAAGAGCTGACACTCCGTTCTGCACCCCCATACACCTCGTCCCAAGAGCTGACACTCCGTTCTGCACCCCCATACACCTCGTCCCAAGAGCTGACACTCCGTTCTGCACCCCCATACACCTCGTCCCAAGAGCTGACACTCCGTTCTGCACCCTCATACACCTCGTCCCAAGAGCTGACACTCCGTTCTGCACCCCCATACACCTCGTCCCAAGAGCTGACACTCCGTTCTGCACCCCCATACACCTCGTCCCAAGAGCTGACACTCCGTTCTGCACCCCCATACACCTCGTCCCAAGAGCTGACACTCCGTTCTGCACCCCCATACAACTCGTCCCAAGAGCTGACACTCCGTTCTGCACCCCCATACACCTCGTCCCAAGAGCTGACACTCCGTTCTGCACCCCCATACACCTCGTCCCAAGAGCTGACACTCCGTTCTGCACCCCCATACACCTCGTCCCAAGAGCTGACACTCCGTTCTGCACCCCCATACACCTCGTCCCAAGAGCTGACACTCCGTTCTGCACCCCCATACACCTCGTCCCAAGAGCTGACACTCCGTTCTGCACCCCCATACACCTCGTCCCAAGAGCTGACACTCCGTTCTGCACCCCCATACACCTCGTCCCAAGAGCTGACACTCCGTTCTGCACCCCCATACACCTCGTCCCAAGAGCTGACACTCCGTTCTGCACCCCCATACACCTCGTCCCAAGAGCTGACACTCCGTTCTGCACCCCCATACACCTCGTCCCAAGAGCTGACACTCCGTTCTGCACCCCCATACACCTCGTCCCAAGAGCTGACACTCCGTTCTGCACCCCCATACACCTCGTCCCAAGAGCTGACACTCCGTTCTGCACCCCCATACACCTCGTCCCAAGAGCTGACACTCCGTTCTGCACCCCCATACACCTCGTCCCAAGAGCTGACACTCCGTACTGCACCCCCATACACCTCGTCCCAAGAGCTGACACTCCGTACTGCACCCCCATACACCTCGTCCCAAGAGCTGACACTCCGTTCTGCACCCCCATACACCTCGTCCCAAGAGCTGACACTCCGTTCTGCACCCCCATACACCTCGTCCCAAGAGCTGACACTCCGTACTGCACCCCCATACACCTCGTCCCAAGAGCTGACACTCCGTTCTGCACCCCCATACACCTCGTCCCAAGAGCTGACACTCCGTTCTGCACCCCCATACACCTCGTCCCAAGAGCTGACACTCCGTTCTGCACCCCCATACACCTCGTCCCAAGAGCTGACACTCCGTTCTGCACCCCCATACACCTCGTCCCAAGAGCTGACACTCCGTACTGCACCCCCATACACCTCGTCCCAAGAGCTGACACTCCGTTCTGCACCCCCATACACCTCGTCCCAAGAGCTGACACTCCGTTCTGCACCCCCATACACCTCGTCCCAAGAGCTGACACTCCGTACTGCACCCCCATACACCTCGTCCCAAGAGCTGACACTCCGTTCTGCACCCCCATACACCCCGTCCCAAGAGCTGACACTCCGTTCTGCACCCCCATACACCCCGTCCCAAGAGCTGACACTCCGTTCTGCACCCCCATACACCTCGTCCCAAGAGCTGACACTCCGTACTGCACCCCCATACACCTCGTCCCAAGAGCTGACACTCCGTTCTGCACCCCCATACACCTCGTCCCAAGAGCTGACACTCCGTTCTGCACCCCCATACACCTCGTCCCAAGAGCTGACACTCCGTACTGCACCCCCATACACCTCGTCCCAAGAGCTGACACTCCGTTCTGCACCCCCATACACCTCGTCCCAAGAGCTGACACTCCGTTCTGCACCCCCATACACCTCGTCCCAAGAGCTGACACTCCGTTCTGCACCCCCATACACCTCGTCCCAAGAGCTGACACTCCGTTCTGCACCCCCATACACCTCGTCCCAAGAGCTGACACTCCGTTCTGCACCCCCATACACCCCGTCCCAAGAGCTGACACTCCGTTCTGCACCCCCATACACCTCGTCCCAAGAGCTGACACTCCGTTCTGCACCCCCATACACCTCGTCCCAAGAGCTGACACTCCGTTCTGCACCCCCATACACCTCGTCCCAAGAGCTGACACTCCGTTCTGCACCCCCATACACCTCGTCCCAAGAGCTGACACTCCGTACTGCACCCCCATACACCTCGTCCCAAGAGCTGACACTCCGTTCTGCACCCCCATACACCTCGTCCCAAGAGCTGACACTCCGTTCTGCACCCCCATACACCTCGTCCCAAGAGCTGACACTCCGTTCTGCACCCCCATACACCCCGTCCCAAGAGCTGACACTCCGTTCTGCACCCCCATACACCCCGTCCCAAGAGCTGACACTCCGTTCTGCACCCCCATACACCTCGTCCCAAGAGCTGACACTCCGTTCTGCACCCCCATACACCCCGTCCCAAGAGCTGACACTCCGTTCTGCACCCCCATACACCCCGTCCCAAGAGCTGACACTCCGTTCTGCACCCCCATACACCTCGTCCCAAGAGCTGACACTCCGTTCTGCACCCCCATACACCTCGTCCCAAGAGCTGACACTCCGTTCTGCACCCCCATACACCTCGTCCCAAGAGCTGACACTCCGTTCTGCACCCCCATACACCTCGTCCCAAGAGCTGACACTCCGTTCTGCACCCCCATACACCTCGTCCCAAGAGCTGACACTCCGTTCTGCACCCCCATACACCTCGTCCCAAGAGCTGACACTCCCTTCTGCACCCCCATACACCTCGTCCCAAGAGCTGACACTCCGTTCTGCACCCCCATACACCTCGTCCCAAGAGCTGACACTCCGTACTGCACCCCCATACACCTCGTCCCAAGAGCTGACACTCCGTTCTGCACCCCCATACACCCCGTCCCAAGAGCTGACACTCCGTTCTGCACCCCCATACACCCCGTCCCAAGAGCTGACACTCCGTTCTGCACCCCCATACACCTCGTCCCAAGAGCTGACACTCCGTACTGCACCCCCATACACCTCGTCCCAAGAGCTGACACTCCGTTCTGCACCCCCATACACCTCGTCCCAAGAGCTGACACTCCGTTCTGCACCCCCATACACCTCGTCCCAAGAGCTGACACTCCGTTCTGCACCCCCATACACCTCGTCCCAAGAGCTGACACTCCGTACTGCACCCCCATACACCTCGTCCCAAGAGCTGACACTCCGTTCTGCACCCCCATACACCTCGTCCCAAGAGCTGACACTCCGTTCTGCACCCCCATACACCTCGTCCCAAGAGCTGACACTCCGTTCTGCACCCCCATACACCTCGTCCCAAGAGCTGACACTCCGTTCTGCACCCCCATACACCTCGTCCCAAGAGCTGACACTCCGTTCTGCACCCCCATACACCTCGTCCCAAGAGCTGACACTCCGTTCTGCACCCCCATACACCTCGTCCCAAGAGCTGACACTCCGTTCTGCACCCCCATACACCTCGTCCCAAGAGCTGACACTCCGTTCTGCACCCCCATACACCTCGTCCCAAGAGCTGACACTCCGTTCTGCACCCCCATACACCTCGTCCCAAGAGCTGACACTCCGTTCTGCACCCCCATACACCCCGTCCCAAGAGCTGACACTCCGTTCTGCACCCCCATACACCTCGTCCCAAGAGCTGACACTCCGTTCTGCACCCCCATACACCCCGTCCCAAGAGCTGACACTCCGTTCTGCACCCCCATACACCTCGTCCCAAGAGCTGACACTCCGTTCTGCACCCCCATACACCCCGTCCCAAGAGCTGACACTCCGTACTGCACCCCCATACACCCCGTCCCAAGAGCTGACACTCCGTTCTGCACCCCCATACACCTCGTCCCAAGAGCTGACACTCCGTTCTGCACCCCCATACACCTCGTCCCAAGAGCTGACACTCCGTTCTGCACCCCCATACACCTCGTCCCAAGAGCTGACATTCCGTTCTGCACCCCCATACACCTCGTCCCAAGAGCTGACACTCCGTTCTGCACCCCCATACACCTCGTCCCAAGAGCTGACACTCCGTTCTGCACCCCCATACACCTCGTCCCAAGAGCTGACACTCCGTTCTGCACCCCCATACACCCCGTCCCAAGAGCTGACACTCCGTTCTGCACCCCCATACACCTCGTCCCAAGAGCTGACACTCCGTTCTGCACCCCCATACACCTCGTCCCAAGAGCTGACACTCCGTTCTGCACCCCCATACACCTCGTCCCAAGAGCTGACACTCCGTACTGCACCCCCATACACCTCGTCCCAAGAGCTGACACTCCGTTCTGCACCCCCATACACCTCGTCCCAAGAGCTGACACTCCGTTCTGCACCCCCATACACCTCGTCCCAAGAGCTGACACTCCGTACTGCACCCCCATACACCTCGTCCCAAGAGCTGACACTCCGTTCTGCACCCCCATACACCTCGTCCCAAGAGCTGACACTCCGTACTGCACCCCGACCCCCCCCCCCCATACACACCTCGTCCCAAGAGCTGACACTCCGTTCTGCACCCCCATACACCTCGTCCCAAGAGCTGACACTCCGTACTGCACCCCCACCCCCCCATACACACCTCGTCCCAAGAGCTGACACTCCGTTCTGCACCCCCATACACCTCGTCCCAAGAGCTGACGCTCCGTTCTGCACCCCCATACACCTCGTCCCAAGAGCTGACACTCCATTCTGCACCCGCACCCCCACCCCCCTCCCCATACACACCTCGTCCCAAGAGCTGACACTCCGATATACCTCACCCCCACCCCCCATACACCTCGTCCCAAGAGCTGACACTCCGTACTGCACCCCCACCCCCCCCATACACACCTCGTCCCAAGAGCTGACACTCCGTACTGCACCCCCACCCCCCCCATACACACCTCGTCCCAAGAGCTGACACTCCGTACTGCACCCCCACCCCCCCATACACACCTCGTCCCAAGAGCTGACACTCCGTACTGCACCCCCACCCCCCCATACACACCTCGTCCCAAGAGCTGACACTCCGTACTGCACCCCCACCCCCCCCCATACACACCTCGTCCCAAGAGCTGACACTCCGTACTGCACCCCCACCCCCCCATACACACCTCGTCCCAAGAGCTGACACTCCGTACTGCACCCCCACCCCCCCATACACACCTCGTCCCAAGAGCTGACACTCCGTACTGCACCCCCACCCCCCCCCCCATACACACCTCGCCCCAAGAGCTGACACTCCGTACTGCACCCCCACCCCCCCCATACACACCTCGTCCCAAGAGCTGACACTCCGTACTGCACCCCCACCCCCCCATACACACCTCGTCCCAAGAGCTGACACTCCGTACTGCACCCCCACCCCCCCCATACACACCTCGTCCCAAGAGCTGACACTCCGTACTGCACCCCCCCCCCCATACACACCTCGTCCCAAGAGCTGACACTCCGTACTGCACCCCCACCCCCCCATACACACCTCGTCCCAAGAGCTGACACTCCGTACTGCACCCCCACCCCCCCATACACACCTCGTCCCAAGAGCTGACACTCCGTACTGCATCCCCACCCCCCCCATACACACCTCGTCCCAAGAGCTGACACTCCGTACTGCACCCCCACCCCCCCATACACACCTCGTCCCAAGAGCTGACACTCCGTACTGCACCCCAACCCCCCCCCCCATACACACCTCGTCCCAAGAGCTGACACTCCGTACTGCACCCCCACCCCCCCATACACACCTCGTCCCAAGAGCTGACACTCCGTACTGCACCCCCACCCCCCCCATACACACCTCGTCCCAAGAGCTGATACTCCGTACTGCACCCCCACCCCCCCCCATACACACCTCGTCCCAAGAGCTGATACTCCGTACTGCACCCCCACCCCCCCCATACACACCTCGTCCCAAGAGCTGACACTCCGTACTGCACCCCCACCCCCCCATACACACCTCGTCCCAAGAGCTGACACTCCGTACTGCACCCCCACCCCCCCATACACACCTCGTCCCAAGAGCTGACACTCCGTACTGCACCCCCACCCCCCCCCCATACACACCTCGCCCCAAGAGCTGACACTCCGTACTGCACCCCCCCCCCCATACACAACTCGTCCCAAGAGCTGACACTCCGTACTGCACCCCCCCCCCCATACACACCTCGTCCCAAGAGCTGACACTCCGTACTGCACCCCCACCCCCCCATACACACCTCGTCCCAAGAGCTGACACTCCGTACTGCACCCCCACCCCCCCATACACACCTCGTCCCAAGAGCTGACACTCCGTACTGCATCCCCACCCCCCCCATACACACCTCGTCCCAAGAGCTGACACTCCGTACTGCACCCCCACCCCCCCATACACACCTCGTCCCAAGAGCTGACACTCCGTACTGCACCCCAACCCCCCCCCCATACACACCTCGTCCCAAGAGCTGACACTCCGTACTGCACCCCCACCCCCCCCCATACACACCTCGTCCCAAGAGCTGATACTCCGTACTGCACCCCCACCCCCCCCATACACACCTCGTCCCAAGAGCTGACACTCCGTACTGCACCCCCACCCCCCATACACACCTCGTCCCAAGAGCTGACACTCCGTACTGCACCCCCACCCCCCCATACACACCTCGTCCCAAGAGCTGACACTCCGTACTGCACCCCCACCCCCCCCCATACACACCTCGTCCCAAGAGCTGATACTCCGTACTGCACCCCCACCCCCCCCATACACACCTCGTCCCAAGAGCTGACACTCCGTACTGCACCCCCACCCCCCCCCCATACACACCTCGTCCCAAGAGCTGACACTCCGTACTGCACCCCCACCCCCCCCATACACACCTCGTCCCAAGAGCTGACACTCCGTACTGCACCCCCACCCCCCCATACACACCTCGTCCCAAGAGCTGACACTCCGTACTGCACCCCCACCCCCCCATACACACCTCGTCCCAAGAGCTGACACTCCGTACTGCACCCCCACCCCCCCCCATACACACCTCGCCCCAAGAGCTGACACTCCGTACTGCACCCCCACCCCCCCATACACACCTCGTCCCAAGAGCTGACACTCCGTACTGCACCCCCCCCCCCATACACACCTCGTCCCAAGAGCTGACACTCCGTACTGCACCCCCCCCCCCATACACACCTCGTCCCAAGAGCTGACACTCCGTACTGCACCCCCACCCCCCCATACACACCTCGTCCCAAGAGCTGACACTCCGTACTGCACCCCCACCCCCCCATACACACCTCGTCCCAAGAGCTGACACTCCGTACTGCACCCCCACCCCCCCATACAGACCTCGTCCCAAGAGCTGACACTCCGTACTGCACCCCCACCCCCCCATACACACCTCGTCCCAAGAGCTGACACTCCGTACTGCACCCCCCCCCCATACACACCTCGTCCCAAGAGCTGACACTCCGTACTGCACCCCCCCCCCCCATACACACCTCGTCCCAAGAGCCGACACTCCGTACTGCACCCCCCCCATACACACCTCTTCCCAAGAGCTGACACTCCGTACTGCACCCCCTCCCCCCCCATACACACCTCGTCCCAAGAGCTGACACTCCGTACTGCACCCCCACCCCCCCCATACACACCTCGTCCCAAGAGCTGACACTCCGTACTGCACCCCCACCCCCCCCCCATACACACCTCGTCCCAAGAGCTGACACTCCGTACTGCACCCCCACCCCCCCATACACACCTCGTCCCAAGAGCTGACACTCCATACTGCCCCCCATACACACCTCGTCCCAAGAGCTGACACTCCGTACTGCACCCCCACCCCCCCATACACACCTCGTCCCAAGAGCTGACACTCCGTACTGCACCCCCCCCATACACACCTCGTCCCAAGAGCTGACACTCCGTACTGCACCCCCACCCCCCCATACACACCTCGTCCCAAGAGCTGACACTCCATACTGCACCCCCACCCCCCCATACACACCTCGTCCCAAGAGCTGACACTCCGTACTGCACCCCCCCCATACACACCTCGTCCCAAGAGCTGACACTCCGTACTGCACCCCCACCCCCCCATACACACCTCGTCCCAAGAGCTGACACTCCGTACTGCACCCCCACCCCCCCATACACACCTCGTCCCAAGAGCTGACACTCCGTACTGCACCCCCACCCCCCCCCCCATACACACCTCGTCCCAAGAGCTGACACTCCGTACTGCACCCCCACCCCCCCCCATACACACCTCGTCCCAAGAGCTGACACTCCATACTGCCCCCCCCCCCCCCATACACACCTCGTCCCAAGAGCTGACACTCCGTACTGCACCCCCACCCCCCCCATACACACCTCGTCCCAAGAGCTGACACTCCGTACTGCACCCCCACCCCCCCCATACACACCTCGTCCCAAGAGCTGACACTCCGTACTGCACCCCCACCCCCCCCATACACACCTCGTCCCAAGAGCCGACACTCCGTACTGCACCCCCACCCCCCCCCATACACACCTCGTCCCAAGAGCCGACACTCCATACTGCACCCCCACCCCCCCATACACACCTCGTCCCAAGAGCTGACACTCCATACTGCCCCCCACCCCCCCCCCATACACACCTCGTCCCAAGAGCTGACACTCCGTACTGCACCCCCACCCCCCCATACACACCTCGTCCCAAGAGCTGACACTCCGTACTGCACCCCCACCCCCCCATACACACCTCGTCCCAAGAGCCGACACTCCATACTGCACCCCCACCCCCCCATACACACCTCGTTCCAAGAGCTGACACTCCGTACTGCACCCCCACCCCCATACACCTCGTCCCAAGAGCTGATACTCCGTTCTGCACCCCCACCCCCCCATACACACCTCGTCCCAAGAGCTGACACTCCGTACTGCACCCCCACCCCCCCCCCCATACACACCTCGTCCCAAGAGCTGACACTCCGTACTGCACCCCCACCCCCCCATACACACCTCGTCCCAAGAGCTGACACTCCGTACTGCACCCCCACCCCCCCATACACACCTCGTCCCAAGAGCTGACACTCCGTACTGCACCCCCACCCCCCCCATACACACCTCGTCCCAAGAGCTGACACTCCGTACTGCACCCCCACCCCCCCCCATACACACCTCGTCCCAAGAGCTGACACTCCGTACTGCACCCCCACCCCCCCCATACACACCTCGTCCCAAGAGCTGACACTCCGTACTGCACCCCCACCCCCCCATACACACCTCGTCCCAAGAGCTGACACTCCGTACTGTACCCCCCCCATACACACCTCGTCCCAAGAGCTGACACTCCGTACTGCACCCCCACCCCCCCCATACACACCTCGTCCCAAGAGCTGACACTCCGTACTGCACCCCCACCCCCCCCATACTCACCTCGTCCCAAGAGCTGACACTCCGTACTGCACCCCCACCCCCCCCATACACACCTCGTCCCAAGAGCTGACACTCCGTACTGCACCCCCACCCCCCCATACACACCTCGTCCCAAGAGCTGACACTCCGTACTGCACCCCCACCCCCCATACACACCTCGTCCCAAGAGCTGACACTCCGTACTGCACCCCCACCCCCCCATACACACCTCGTCCCAAGAGCTGACACTCCGTACTGCACCCCCACCCCCCCCATACACACCTCGTCCCAAGAGCTGACACTCCGTACTGCACCCCCACCCCCCCATACACACCTCGTCCCAAGAGCTGATACTCCGTACTGCACCCCCCCCCCATACACGCCTCGTCCCAAGAGCTGACACTCCGTACTGCACCCCCACCCCCCCCATACACACCTCGTCCCAAGAGCTGATACTCCGTACTGCACCCCCCCCCCATACACACCTCATCCCAAGAGCTGACACTCCGTACTGCACCCCCACCCCCCCATACACACCTCGTCCCAAGAGCTGACACTCCGTACTGCACCCCCACCCCCCCCATACACACCTCGTCCCAAGAGCTGACACTCCGTTCTGCACCCCCACCCCCCCATACACACCTCGTCCCAAGAGCTGACACTCCGTACTGCACCCCCACCCCCCCATACACACCTCGTCCCAAGAGCTGACACTCCGTACTGCACCCCCACCCCCCATACACACCTCGTCCCAAGAGCTGACACTCCGTACTGCACCCCCACCCCCCCATACACACCTCGTCCCAAGAGCTGACACTCCGTACTGCACCCCCACCCCCGCATACACACCTCGTCCCAAGAGCTGACACTCCGTACTGCACCCCCACCCCCCCCTCATACACACCTCGTCCCAAGAGCTGACACTCCGTACTGCACCCCCACCCCCCCCATACACACCTCGTCCCAAGAGCTGACACTCCGTACTGCACCCCCACCCCCCCATACACACCTCGTCCCAAGAGCTGACACTCCGTACTGCACCCCCACCCCCCCATACACACCTCGTCCCAAGAGCTGACACTCCGTACTGCACCCCCACCCCCCCCCATACACACCTCGTCCCAAGAGCTGACACTCCGTACTGCACCCCCACCCCCCCCCATACACACCTCGTCCCAAGAGCTGACACTCCGTACTGCACCCCCACCCCCCCCATACACACCTCGTCCCAAGAGCTGACACTCCGTACTGCACCCCCACCCCCCCCATACACACCTCGTCCCAAGAGCTGACACTCCGTACTGCACCCCCACCCCCCCATACACACCTCGTCCCAAGAGCTGACACTCCGTACTGCCCCCCCACCCCCCCATACACACCTCGTCCCAAGAGCTGACACTCCGTACTGCACCCCCACCCCCCCATACACACCTCGTCCCAAGAGCTGACACTCCGTACTGCACCCCCCCATACACACCTCGTCCCAAGAGCTGACACTCCGTACTGCACCCCCACCCCCCCATACACACCTCGTCCCAAGAGCTGACACTCCGTACTGCACCCCCACCCCCCCATACACACCTCGTCCCAAGAGCTGACACTCCGTACTGCACCCCCACCCCCCCCATACACACCTCGTCCCAAGAGCTGACACTCCGTACTGCACCCCCCACCCCCCCCATACACACCTCGTCCCAAGAGCTGACACTCCGTACTGCACCCCCACCCCCCCCATACACACCTCGTCCCAAGAGCTGACACTCCGTACTGCACCCCCACCCCCCCATACACACCTCGTCCCAAGAGCTGACACTCCGTACTGCACCCCCACCCCCCCTCATACACACCTCGTCCCAAGAGCTGACGCTCCGTACTGCACCCCCACCCCCCCATACACACCTCGTCCCAAGAGCTGACACTCCGTACTGCACCCCCACCCCCGCATACACACCTCGTCCCAAGAGCTGACACTCCGTACTGCCCCCCACCCCCCCCATACACACCTCGTCCCAAGAGCTGACACTCCGTACTGCACCCCACCCCCCATACACACCTCGTCCCAAGAGCTGACACTCCGTACTGCACCCCCACCCCCCCATACACACCTCGTCCCAAGAGCTGACA